>CM068829.1:131367196-131542724 GCA_028554795.2 Sinohyriopsis cumingii
AAGGTACTCAGTACACAAATATTACCCTTTTACCTCATTATGTCATTCTCAGCTGCATCACTGCCTGTTGCGTCCAACATGCTACTATCCTTATGATATATGTGACCCTCTGTAATTTCTTGGTGAGTGTTCGAAATTTGCACACTTTTTGTGCTCGTGGTCTTGTGAACATTATTTACAGAATCTGGCGCCATCTCATTTTTCCAAGACATATTAGTTGTCATCGCAATTCCAGGAATCTGCTTAGCTTTCGAAAATTATTCTTTTATCCCTCCTGTTGTCGGCTTCTTTGTATTTATATGACTGTTCTTGTGTTTATATTTATTGTAACAGCTTTTATTCGTTTCGAAATGAAAGAATGCCAATAACGGAAATCACCCACTCACCTGTATTGACCAAGTTAATTGATTTAAATACGGATGGTATCAGTCATTTGATCACTAGGCAGGTAATTGAACTGCGAAGTGAAATATTTAGGTGGAATAAAGATTGCTTCAGGATTATAAGGCTTTTGAGTACAAAATATAATATTCTATCATGAATCAACATATATGCCTCTACTGCATAGTGAGTAAGAATAATGGTATCAAAGGACAAACTTACCTGTCTGTCACGTTGACTTGTTGTCAGTGGTAACGCATTAATTCAGCAGGAATACACCAAGACCATGTGTAACGACCGCTGTTTGCCTTGTAGTCAAAATAATAATGTCAGTCTATTACATGTATAGTTTACCTGTACATATGCGTTTATAAACACCACTTATGTAATAACAAGGGTATTATTTTATCCAGGAAGTAAATTGCGTTATACAGGACTCAGACCACTATGGTCCAGCTCCGTTCCGTTACGAATCGTACCCCACCTCATGTCTTCGAAAGTATTTACCTGCTACTGTAACAGTTATTATTTACCTGGGGATTCTACAATCCATTTAAATCTTATACGTTCAAACCACCCCTTATTAAGTCTGCGGAAACCTTTCACTTTTGAAGACTATGGTCGTCAACAGAGAGTGCATTGTAAAATACATGCTATTTATGGTAGAAGAAGCAGCCTAATGTACATTTTAAGGTGCACGTTGTGACAAGGATACTCAAACCGGTATAACTAAAATTCGGTATATTTATACTGCATACAACATGCAAGATGCCAACCGAAATAACCTGTAAAATTAAATCATAGGGGACGAAACTACAGTGAATAATTTCTCTTAATCATAATGTAAAGGTTCAGAGATTAAATAATCCTCAGATAGACAGAAACTGTGCCAGATACATGGTTTTAAGACCAGAGGTGGGGTATACAGCCTACGCGTTAAATAGTTTCAGAAGTTCTATGGAATACATGACCTCAGCTAGAACAATCGATGGATGTTATTCAGTAATTATTATTGTAAAGTTTCGAATTTTGAATAGTATTGAACCTTAAAGTTGAATTTTGTGAGCATTAAAATGTTATCACATTTAAGCCGGAAAAGTCTTTGTGAAGGGTTACTTCGACCTTTCTTCTTCCCCCACCCCCTTGTCAGTGTTAAATTTGAAAGGATAACATCTACAACTCATTGAGATTTGAATAGGGCTTTGCAACACTGTCCTGAGAAAGTAAACATTTGAGCTACCAACCATAACCGCTTGATAGGAATCCATATCAAATTATCATTTTCAAAGGAAAATTGATATGCAACGTAGGTCAGAGATTCTAGGCTGTCCAAAATGTGACGGAAAAAAATATTATCTTGGGAATAATTTAGGAACCGCTGCGTCCAGTTGGTCAGAGTAAGTTAAGGCGTACACTTTGGAAGTAACGTGAATTTAAAGTGACGACCTTGGTCAAAATTCTTTAGTCCGAAATTTCCTGAGAGAGAAGTTTTCCTTCGAGGAAGCCTAAAAAGAATAGTGCTTTCCTCTTTAATCAAGAAAAGGGGACCATGTGGCTGTCTTGTAAGAAAAGACGGGTTTTAGTACTAAGACGCACAATTTCTGAAAGAGAACAGCATTAAGGTATGCAATTTTACGTAATTTTCTTTTTTTGATTGCTTGTTTTATGCAAATGTGTTTGATATGACTAAGATCCATATTATGCATCATTTATTCAATTTCATGGAAATCTGTTGATGCTAGAGTTGTTATGCAATTTATCTCATACTTTTATAGTTACTAGTTCATTGATAGACTTGACGGATTGCGTGTGATCCAAATTTTCACATGCGTAGGTTTTCATTTATATGAAATAATTTCATTTGTCTGTTAGGACGATACTGATTATCGTGAGTAAACAATAATCGCATGTTATATCTGATTTTGTAATGTTTAAATAATCTTGTAGGTTAGGGATTACTGTGAGCTAGACTTTTGTGAATTTTATGCGATAGTAATCGTGCATGTGGTGGCGTAGGTAAAGAGATACTGTAATGGTAGATACACCGCTCACGTGTTAATTTATGGTCGGTCACTATGAAGCGAGAGTGATGATCTATCGAATTAGGTCAGAATTTATGCAGTGTTTGGATAGCTAGTTATGCTTCTGAGTAACCTAAGTGAGACAATTTTATGTACGTATAGAAGTGATACATACAGAGCTTTAGGGTTAATTTTTTCCTTTAAGGAAACAGCCTTCTGGGAGAGACAGGACAGTCCGAAGACGGAAGTCGGAAGTCCGGAAATAGATGACGTGTTCAGAATAAAGGACAAGGAGGTCCAGGAAGAGTTGAAGCGTTCAGAATAGGAAGACTAGATAATATAAAGACGTGATACATGGATCACGAGAGGAAGGAGACGCAATCAGTCGTGAACATTGCGTTCTTTTCACTACTCGTTATTATGGTGAATAAATCCAAATTAGACACTGCTATTAAATTCTGTTGACATAACTTAGAATGATTTACAGTTTCCGCTATTAATTGTTATTGATTAAATGTTATTTTTCTTGTCCAAGGGGGGCTCGTATTCCATTATTTCTTCCCAATAGTCTTGCTCAGTTCTCTGTTGATATTCTATCTATCCACTCCCACCAGGCTATAACGTCGAGGGAGGTCATCCTCTAGATAACGGCAGCCAAATCCAATTAACCACCCCTCTTACTAAGAGGGTTACATTACAATTATGTTTATATCTTAACTTGCTGCGAAATAAGATAAATCTGTATTTTATAGCTGAGCAAAGAATTATATTTTATAAAATAATTGAATACCAACAAAATATTATCAACAGGTTGCTGATTAAACAGGTCTATAACAATATGACGATTATGTACATCACATGATATGTTATATACATTTTAAATTCTTCAAGCATAAACATAATAGCAAGGAATAAAGGTACCTAGCCCAAAGAGGGTTTTAATCTTGACGTGTTCTCAAAGATTATGGTATTCCAAGGCATTTTATCTTCTACAGCAGTGGATATGTACTTAAGTAGTCTGTGATTTTTATATGCAAATCATTGAACATTGTAAGGTATTTTGTAATCTGAAAGATTATACAGCAAACCTCCAATAGTGTATGCAGCTACACGTGTTCTCTAAAGTATATTTAGCTCACTGGGAGATGGGGGGGGGGGGCAAATCATCAACAAAAGAAATACACTTTGTTTAGCTGAAATGCAAATCTTAGATTTAAGGCTGGTGTTGGAACGTACAAAACATTTGCGTGTAAATTGCTAATTTATCGTTTCGTCCAGTCTCTCGGCGTTATGCTTTCTTGATCATAAAATGTGACACCATGAAAAAGGAATGTTACTTTTACGATATAGGCTATGATAAAATGAGTTCTGGATAATTTCGATCGTTTTAAAAAAAAAGAATTATGATATAAACAGTGTTAGTGTTATGTATATTTCATTTGTATGTTGTTCATAAGGTTTTTTAATTGTTTTATTTCATTAAATGCTATTGTAATGTAACATTGAATATTGGATTTAGCCTTGTCCAAAACCAATTTATTTTCTACATGACCTGAATTGATTTTTTTTTTTAAATTATTCTGTGAACAACTAATACCTAGCTAAATTATTCTCTATGTGTATGGGTTTATTGTCAGGATCATTATTAATAGAAGTAAATATGTTTATTTGGGTCTAGATCTATGTTTTTGGAATTCACCTGGTGTACCTGACATAGTCCAGGCTCTGCATTGTAATTTTTAGAAACAGGTTTCTAATAATAACCAACATTTTTATTTTGTAAACATCAGGATCATTCTTGAAGGTTATTTTCCATTAGGTAATAGTTTCTTTTAGAAATTAAATGTAACCTGAGGTCAAGTTTAGGACTATATAATCGTGTCACTGAAGGGAAAATTCGTTCGTGCTGTAAAATCTAGCACAATCAAGTTTTATGTTGTGTCCAGTAATTCATTTTTGGGCTGGAATATATTTCTTCAAAATATTGAATTCAAGTGATTATTTACTCTGTGAAAGAGACATTGACTGGAATTTATAGTGAATTTAAACCTAGTATTATGTTACTGTGAATCAACAAAAGACTGTTGACACATCAGCATTTTACAGGTTACAACAGATAGATCAACACATTCAGCTTTCGAGTTAATTTTAGCTTCTACTAAAGTTTATTCAGGACTTTAAGTTATTAGGACTTGCGTCTGTAATTCTAGAATTATTTTGGTATTTAATTCTCGATACATTAAGTTCTTTTTTTCACTCGTACTTTGTATTATAGGGAAATTAATTATTTATTAAATTTTACAAAGCTTGTTGCTTTTCACTCTTTTCTGTTGCTTATTTTAAGAACATAGCCTCGTACAAGTCAAATTTATTTTCACAGAGAAATATGGGCATGACTTGATTGCAAAACGAATGCAAATTTTTACTAGGCTGAATACATGTGTGATAGTGTGTTATACCAGTGCGAGGTAGACAGATAATAATGAGGCCAAATGATACCTCAAACGTTTATCGTTCCTCAACCAAATGATATTTAATGCTACTAAAAACATAATGACCATTTCTAATTCTGTCAAATATACACTGCATTTACCCGATTCTTTGCCTTTGTCTTGTTTCAGTTATGCATCCCAAGTGGCGCATATTATTAGCTCTTCTATTTGCTCTGAAGTCGTGCGGAGCAATTACAATTTTACACAAGTATTGCAGGTTCATAAGTATTTTAAATGATACAGTCGAAACTTTAATATTTGTCCTTCAAATGTGAAGCTAATTTCTCTTTAACATTTATAAATGTAGGATAGACTTGGTTTGATTTCATATAGTTTGCTGAAGATTTTGTTCAAGACGCTCTCGACTGCTAGCGTTGAAAATATGTTGAAATGGACATTATCCAACAATTTTCTGACGTTAAACTGGGACTCCGCTTTTAAATGAAGAATGTAAATTTTATGGCATTATGATTGTTTGACAATATTTTATTTAAGGATACATTTCCCGAGACTTTTCAAACAGAAACGTGAAATCAACATTGCTGGATTATATTATATTTTGCAGCTCACTTTAGCATCGCCTTCAACAGGTTGTTGATAAAGGGTTTCAAGGCTACACTATTGTCCTGGTCAAATAGTTAATTCCTCGCTTTTAAAGTCTTATATGAGTTGTATAAAATGGCCAGTATTTGTTAATAGTTTTAGTCCTTCAGCTTGTTTTCATTTTGTTATCTGTTAGCACTGCGTTATTCACGAGCAGCTACAATCATTTTCGACAAATTTACTTTTAACTGTTAACATCGTTAACTGTAAATATCGTTTTATGTTAATCTTATATGCTGTTAGAATTTAAATTTACAAAACATTGGCTATACTGCTTTAAATGCTACCAAACATTTTAGATCAATCTTGTCTAGAACAATGACTGTACGCTCATGAAGATTCTTTCGACGACATTGTAAAAAAAAAAGCAATAAATGCAAACGTGTTATTCGCAGTGACTCTTTTAGTATATCGTAAATTGTTGTCGTTCTCTGAATGTGGAATTTGACATAAATTATAATATATTGAAATTTATGAACCGGCTCCTATCCCCGCCGAGCCAAAACTAAACTACTTACCTAATGAAAACGATGACATATAACATACACACTGACTTTGATATAATTTATATCACATAAAGAGAACACATACACAACGTTCAATGAATATCCTGTATTGCCTGCAAAAGTAGTATACACTGACTGCAAAAGAATAGTTTGTAAATTCAAAAGCAATAAACAAACAAGAACTATATGGACGATTTTAAAGTTCTTAAATCAAGCGGAATATAACACCAGATCATGCATAGATGTCTTTGATGTACAGTTGCAGCCTTTCTAGTCTTTCATAGGTTAGTTTGCCTTGCAGACGCAGTTGTTAACCTTGTTTGTTATTTTCCTTGAGCAATTCCTTTCGAGACAAAAGAATCATTGTCAGCAAGAAGGACGAGGGGTCACCAACAGAAGTCTACTATAGTCCCTGATTTTGACTAAGTTGGGTATAGGGAGATATCAAACCTGCCCCGTTCCCTTACGCAAGAATTTACTATTTTGGTTTGCAGACAAAACTTTGTTATTTTCCTTGAGCTATCCCTTTTGTGAGAACAGGACCACTGTCAGCAAGAAGGACGAGGGGCCACACACAGAAATCTACTTTAGACCCATTTTTTGTGTAAGCTGTGTATACATAGGTGTCAAAGGTATCTCCTTTCTTTACCCATGACATAGATATTGGAGGATCTTGTACGCACATAAGCCACACAATATCTACGCAATTCCAGGCATATGTAACCAGATTTTCATTAGTCGGGTCGATTTCGTTCGGAATCAGATTCCAGAATTCTTTGTGTAAATGTCTGAAAAGTAAATAGATATTTTGTACTCTAAATATGAGCCTGGTGTAGAATCAAATTGTAGTTACTAACGAAGTAGAAGAACAAATCTATGATCACTTCACAAACGGACAGTTTCTTCAGTGTTTGTTGTCTTTTCTTCTCACAGAATTAAGCTTATTAGAGAAGACATATTTGTATTTCTTTAAGATCGCAAAATCTCCTAATTAACTGCTAACGTTAACTGGATCTACTGCGGTTGTTCTGCTCTTGTATTGCTTCGATAGGATCTCTTTCTTCTTCATGTATCCATATCGCCAAACTCAGATACATCTCATTCACATGAACTGAATTTCGTTGGATTTTTTAATTATAAGAACGATTGGTAACTCAATCTAATTTATGCTTTCACGTCTGTACATAGCGCTTGTTTTAATTCCTATAAGTATGCATTTGTTTTTGTTTAAATTTGTTGGTTGATGGTGAATGCTAAACGAAAGCAAAAGACACGTCTAGATAGATATATCGCTAGATGCGATTAAATCTATATATCTCAATGATCCTGCAAACTGTTTAGTAAAAACAAACAATTACCTTTTGAAAAACAAAAACAAATTGGGCAAGAATACCATCAAGGTTACACAATCCGTGGAATTTCAAAATTAATGTTTGCTCTTAAACGGTTAATGCAGAAATTTTACCCTTTTCTTCTATCTGCTTTTGTCCAGCAAACATGTTGAGCTCAAGGTCAATCACTCTTAAATTATCTTTGCTACAGATCAAATTAAAATGTTTAAATATTTGTTTCATTTGTGCTTGCAATAATATGCTCTACCTACCCCCCCCCCCCCCAACGCGTAAATTTATTTCGGTTTCCCACACATACTGCTTTTTACAATTTAAGCAATACATCTATTTATTGCATCACTTGAAATATTTTGCTTATTTTGAGACTCTCTTCATGTTTTTAAGATTTAAATTCTATCTGAATTAACTAGAAAACAAATTGCATAGTTTACGAACATTAGAATTACAATTAAAACAACCACGTTAGTCCATAGATAGTTGGAACTTCATTAAAATGCTTTAGACATTTTTGACTGCATATCACTAAACTTTTCTCAAGCATAAAATGATGCAGATTTTACAATAACCGGTTTGTCTCTTCTTAATATTTACTATTCTTATTGCCACAGAATTCATTACCAATGATTTTGTAGCCTCTTTATTGTATTTCTGCGAAAATGAAGAAGTGTCATGAAAGTCTTATTCATTGATGCAAATCCAGGGATCCTCTGCTTTTGAACGTATGCCTTAGATGTAGACAGTTTTATGTAGCAATTGAATGGTATTGGCTTGCATGAAATACCGCCCCATATCTAGATTATCTCCCTTTGCTGAAGTTATTTTCCTTGTACCTTGTTACATCTAAAAAGCGTGCACTTTCTTTGCTAACTTTTGTTTTACTGATGAATGACAGTTATTCATTCACTTAAGAAACTCCTTTAGTTCTTTTTCAGAATTGCTCGAAATAAAGAAAATGTCATCTGTAAACCTAACTTAAAATGTCTGTTTTTCGACTTATCAAATATTTCGTTCTCACGATCAGATACATTAATGTTTGCATAAGGTTTACCATTTTAAGAGTTGATAAATATTTATATAAAATTAAAAATTAAAATCGTTCTTCTCAAGAAAAATTTTCATTAAATTTAAATTTTATCATCGGGGCGATTTGGATCAACATTATTAATCATTACCGTTCTACAACCAGCTAACCCATGACTATGCATGATGATAGGATGAAAGCTACCAATACATGTTGTAACCATAATACTGTATTTACGGTAATGAAATGTCCTACATATTTCCAGAGAATCATTTGCATGATAATTGTTCCTGAACCAAAGAGTTTGAAAATAAATCTTTCCATTCAGCAATACGTGTAGTCTCACCTCAACAATTTCCTACCTGGGGGAATTTCCCTTGGTATATTTTTCCGTACGTTTGAAAAGTTTAGGCAAAAGAGAAAACTACGATGACCTTGAATTATTTGGAATCAGGTAGTACAATTCGACATTTCCAGAAAACACATAAATGTAATTTTCCAATTTCGCACCCAACTTCCTTTGCTGTATCATGATAAATTGATTTTTTTAAAGAGAACTGATAATATGCAAAATCCTTCAAGTGTCGCCCAACTCATCCAATACACCGAATTTATGTTCATTAAAACTGTGGCATTTCCCTTATATGCCTTCAATATTAAAAACAAGAATTGTTTCAGACAAATTCTGCAACGCACAACATCCTGATTTACTGAGGTTTGAATTCTGAATATAAATGTCGTACATGCTTATATTTCTAATATGAGAAAAGCAATTATGTACATATGTAGGCCGCCAATTGCATCTGTAATTTTTATTTTAACAGCCTAGAGTGCTCAATTCGTTCTCTGAGTTATGAAATATATAAAATGAGATTATACTGGTAAATGCTTTTAAATATGTTTTATACCGTCATTCACTGTATCATTATTTTCCGATGTCGATATAAAATTCAGACCTTTTTAAGGTAAACCGTGCTCTGCTATAGTCTGAACGTCACATTTGGAAAGAATACTAACTGAAGGTCCGAGTCCGGTTTGCAAAGCTAATAAAGGTCCACCAGTGCTCAGTGTATGGTACCGCAGTCTTGTCCGTCCCGTGTATCTCTTCAAACCTTGTACGTAACTTGGAGTCTTCTAGTTTATGTATTAAATCAAAGTCTTTGGAGATAAAAAGAATTTAGCATGTCCATGTTCCTGTGCTCATCAAGAGAAAGTTTCTGCGATTTGAACAGAACATTTGTATTAAAGTACTTATTCTTTATTTACAACGAAATTGTACCAGCTGAACTAAGATTTTTGCTTTGGGAAACACATGTTGTTTTGTCAAAGCAGCCCTCAGTTCTGAGAATCTGAACACCACCCGTTTGCCAATCATTAGTTCCAAAGTCTACAGTTACTGCTCTGACTTTGTAAGTCAGTCGTCTTGTTCAAACATGCCAGGTGAGGTGTCGTGCCACATGCAAAGATTCTATCTCGACATTCCCTAGATGCATTTGTTTTGTGAAATACATTTTAAATTTAAAGTGCAAATTACAACTTCCTCTCCACATAATTTAGATATCATCGTATTTTCGTTGCGTTCTCGTCTTCGTCGTCAAAGTCGTGTTGCTGCGAATTCTAATGGTTGGAGGGGTCAGTCCAATGAAGGTCGCATGTAAGTGGGAACGACTGTTAGGATGCATACACAATCTGCATAGGATTGGTCAGAGCATGGGGAGCTGAATGCTAATCCGAAGTAAAAGGTACTTGTACAAAGAGAGCTAGTATGATAGATTGTTGGATGGATACATTTTTGGTAATTTTTAAAACTTTCATGATTACCCCATCAGTAAAAGAGACATATATCAAATAACTTCACTTCTAATATTACTAATCGTATACGACAAGGCACATAATGCTATTTATTTAGTATGTCAGGTACTTAATCAGATTTGAATTATAACGTTCTCTAAAAAGTAAACCATCGATGGTTTCGTAGGTAAGGTCTTCTACTTTTCGGATCTGTAATTGATTTTAAATTCCTATAGGTTCCTGATTTTGTGTGAAATCGGGAAGTAGGGTATCTCAGAGTCGTTACTGCAGGTGCAGAACATATCCCAGTGGCAGCATTTTATACCGGAACTAAGATTTGTTAAAAATAAGAACCTTAATATATATTTCTGGTTTCAATAACGCAACGATCACGAAATTTTGGAAATAAAAGAATGGATGAAATAAGACCCTCTATCAAGACGCTACACACGTATGTTCTCCAACTGTCATCTAACATATCTCTGGTATAAATGGCGTGGGCAGATGGAGATTATCCAATGAAAAATTCCAAGCTAAATGAATTCGCTAATACAAATGCAGCATCATGACTTTGTATATTTTTAGAATTGATAAGAAATCGTTGTAAAATATAGTTACTGAGTTTCTTTAATGTGAGTCTAAATTCAGCGATAGTATCTTATCGGAAAATACCTGAGATAGATAAAATTAAGTAATTTTTAAAGGCAAATGCATAAAACGTGAACAATAAGATAGCAAAGACAGATGTTTAATGTTAGGGCGTCCTCTGTTATTCTCCATCTAACATTTGTCAGATATCACTGCACTTCTAAAGTTTACAGGTTTATATGTACCCTAAAGATAAAACTCTATAACGGTGACTATGAATAATGGAACTAAAATCAACTTACATAACATATGTCATTTTTTAAACCCGGTGCGTCCATCTTTACCTTCTTAGCAACAAGACCCTTAACCATAATGTCTTCTTTGTCATGAATTGTGGACTATTTTTACTTTCAAAAGAAGATAATCTAAATAACACATTCTTAGGGCAATTGTTTATTAAAAAAATTGATTGAAATTTAATTTTATCGAAATTAATTCCTAAATATGACAAAAGAATACAATCAAAGAGTAAACAATATTTTAATACATAAACAAGGAGTTCCAATCTCTTCTGTGAATAATTTTGCGATAAAATCAGAAAAGTTATGTTGCAGTGAAGATAAGATTTGTAGTGACATCACAGCTTACTTCATCAAGCGATACAATCACTGTTAAGTCTAAGAAATAAAATATATCAGCATTTGACAAATTGCTTCAATGGAAAACAAGTTAGTAACTTGGAAGATAAAACTGTGGTCCCTCGCGCTTCTTTAAACAGATAGTTCAAGTATAATCAGAAAACAACACATGGGTTATGTCAAAAGAATCTATTCAGATCGTGATTCAGAAAATGAACATGCAGGATGATATGCATATCGCATGGCATCAGATGTTTAACATGATACGGTCATAATGATCGAATTAACAAAATCTAAATTATTGTTGGATTTATATATTTGGAGCAATTACTTTCAGTTGTGCTTATTTCGCCAAATATTGGTTGCATAAACCTTACATAAAGAAAAGTATATAATAGTGTAGAATGACGGACTGTCCAAGTCCCACATTTTGAAGAAAGAAATTTAGTTACCTCATTAGATGCAATTCGTTCTTGCAGCATGTTGTGTATTCGCTTTGTCAGTTCTTCTGAGGCTAGTTGTCTGCAGTACTTATAAGCATACTGTAATATATTGTAATAACTTTAAACATTATGACACTCGTAGTCTACAGTACTTATACGTATATTGTAAAATGTATCGTACTCATTTTAAATAATATCACGCTTGCTGTCTATGGCACTTATATCTATGCTGTAAAATATGTAATAACTTTATATAATATGAAGCTCGTTGTCTACAGTACTTATAAGAATGTTGTAAAATATCATAATAACTTCAAATATTAGAGTATTCATTTTCTTTCTTGTAACATTACCTTATTGCTATTGTCCTCTCATAAGTTAATATTTGAGACGGAAATTATAGTCCCCAATGTTCATGTTCCGTTGTTACCTTGACGGTGTTGTGTCTTGCTTGTTTCTTTTGGTTTTCTTTTCCAGACGTTTTCCGACCCTTCTGATCAGATTCCATCCCCAACCACCTCCCAATACTCATCCTGGAAATCTTATCTGTAAAATGTACCTACCCGAACAATTCTGAGTAGATCGTACACAATATACTCTTCGTCCTGTCCTTGTGTCTGTAGGAATTCAAAGGCATCTGTATATTCATTGCTTTAAAGTTCAGAGAATCGCTCGGCCAGGTTGGTCGGTCTATTAGTGTCTGATAAGTCCAAAATATTCGGATTTTCTTGATGCAGTAGTAAACTGGCTTCTTCACTCCGTCTGCAGAACACATGAAAACAACTCGGATCTGTGTTTAATTTCATCATGAGGCAAAACTGTTTTTCAGACGAAAACAACACAATCAATATTTCTCCTTTTAGGCAAAGAAGACAACATTGATTTGAATGTAAAAATGTCGACGCTCATACTTTGTTCGTTTAGTACCTTTTCACAATATAAAATAAGCCAATCATATGATAAGTCAGAATTAAATAAATGTATAGTACGTTAACTATAAATGTTAATTCTGCAAAGACTAATAACACCATTATCTACTTTTAAATATGGTTTATACGTCCATATTTAAGGGAAACCTTGTAAGTTCTCTGGTTAAAGCCTGCGTCATATAAATTTAAGAGAGTGCATGTATGCTCGTATAATTTATCATTAATATGAAGATTGTAATATGACTTGGTGGTTGATAATACTCTCCAGTGAGTATATCCGCTTATCAAGAAGACATTATGTTATATATCTTTCTTTTCAATCCATTATGAATATACATTACAGCTTTGTATTAGAACTGTTTGACAGAAAAGACAACGATATCATTTCATAGTATTACCGTCTCTATCAAATGCATCAATAACACACGATCAGTGCACACCATGCAAAAACATTCAATATTTTCCATATGACTTGTACCCTATTATGAACGATTTGAACATTTTATTAAAATCTGAGGCAATGCCAGCTTCTCAGCAAGGCCACAAAACAGACGATCCATTAAAAGTCGAACTCTGTAGTCGAACGGTACATAACCAAATGTAAGAGCAATGTGTGAGAGATTTAGTGAAACCTGATAGGTGGTAAATATACATGCTAATCATTTAAACGTGTAAAACTAATGTTATTCCACATGTGACGATATATAGATACTAAATAGATAGATAGATAGATAGATTTTTCTTGACTGATATAGTGATATAGTTCAGTGTCATATATATATATATATATATATATATATATATATATATATATATATATATATATATATATATATATCTGAGTTTGTGTGTGTGTGTGTGTGTGTGTGTGTGTGCGTGTGTGTGTGTGCATTTATACCGTAGTAAGTCCCTGGATCTATGTGTTTCTTCGGCAGGTTTATTGTCGATACCCATTTTTGGCGCTGCTCCAGGGTCATTGTCGTAGACTCCTTCGGTACTTTTATCTGTCACTGATTCAGGAGTATGTGCATTATCAGAACTGTGTGGAACGGCCAGACCGTATGACGAGATTCTCATTCTGTCTTCTTTGCGATCACTCTCATCAGCATCCGTCTGATTCATCTCATTCACATCAGGTGATGCTTCTTTTAGACTAGGATCTCTTGACCTAGAACTCAGATTCGAATTAAGCTGCGTCTGTAATTTATTTGCCTTAAAGACATCAATATCAGATAAACATTGTTACGGATCTAAGAACGGATGTTGTTGTTTATATCATTTCAACAGGTACTGTGTATTTATTACGCCTTAAGTTGATTAAGACGTGAGCAATTGATTGAAACTGCCGGCATATCGTTGATACATGAGATATACTGGACCTTGTCTGCGTGTTACTGTTTCAAATGAAATTATGATACTAACTTTTGAATTTTCTTTTTCATGCTTTGGTAATCAAACCAAAACAAAACATTTGAATATTGTTCAGCGGGTTTCACTAATTATTCTATATGAGAACAACAAAGTTAAATAATATTCATCATATGACAACCTTTGTGATTTAATTCAAGCGAACTGCAAAACTGCAAAGCAGTGAAATGACTAAAATACAACAAAATATCTCAAGTAAGACTTCCAACAGGACTGAAAAACCGTGGAATCAGTGATGACGCGATCTCATTTATGTGTCTATATTTGCCTTTTTATATGAACAAATGGGGAATAAACAAGCCTTGATTACTATTGGAAAATGGTCATTCATTCGCAGGTGAACCCAATGAAAATGTTTGCTCTACGTGCTTCCGACACAATGTCATTGCCTAATATGACGTCATATTGTCATCTGACATGTCACGAGGTGTAGAAACGCGCATGTAGAAATAATTGAAGAAAAATTGACATGCATAAATATATGTTGACCAAGAATAAAGGGAACACGAATTTGTGACATTATTGCAAATATATAAAGCCTTAGGATATTCAGGTACTATCTTTTCAGCGCAGTTTACTGAGTTATAACAGGTGCAGTAGAAAATAAATAAACATTATGAGACTAGTCTTCTCACTTATTTTTATATTAATGTCCTTGCTAATATCTTAAGACATGTTTTCGGTCTGAATGTATTATGTTTTATATACATACTAATAAATCAGTAGCCGGTGTATATAAAGCAAGCTTTGATCGTCTACATAAACAAAAAAACATAAGAAAGGACGTCAATGATGATGATAGCGCCTGATTAAATTTGACTCACCTCATCCTTATTCTGCTCGAGGCGGTCATAAAGTTCAAGAACCAATTTATATTCTCGTACAGCGCCTTGAAATGACATTTTAGCTGCTGGAAAATCTTTGTCAAGAAGCTGCTGAATAAATTCTTGAAATTCAAACACAGAAAATTGCTCATTTTTTAACATTTGCAATCTGTCGTACATGTAATAAAAATCTGTAGAAATTTCATTCAGATCCTGCACTGAGAACTCATGGGATTTGCTGCCGCTAAAGTTCTCGCAATTGTACCCCAATAATTATACTATTTCAGGTCGTCTGTCATTAATAACTGACCATTGTTATCAACTGTAGTTTGGCAAAATAGCTAACACTTGAAACGTAATAATATACCAATATTTAAATATAAGCTAAACATATTCAACAAGAAAAAGTAAGATAGTATTGATATACTAAAATTGATTGTCGTATTAATCTCCCTCGCAATTGTAAGAAATCCTGGTTGAAAACTGCTTGACAGGTGCACGCAAGCAACTTGAGGAGCTCACTCTATATTTAACCCGGTTATGATTTGTAAATATTCATTATTTAGTTATGTGCTATTCAGGCAAAACTAGATTTAGAATTTCTGGAACAGTGGTAGTAGAAATCGGCAGAGTGAAAGTAACCTATAGACAAGGTTGACTTGTCAATAATGAAATCGTAAATACAGTTCATATTAGAAACTGATACATTAAAAAACTACTTAAGTGTTTTGTTCTAAGTCGGCGGTAAGAACGAATTTGGTATGGTGATAGGATACCTCGAGACGGTCAGTAATCATAAGTCGCATCAAACGAGTTCTATCCCCCGACGTCGAGCAAAATACGAATGCTGTTTTGTATTTATTACATACTCGCTCTTTTACACTTTCAAATATTTTAGCTTTTTCTGTTTCATTGAAATTCGAAATGAATTGGAATGTATGAAAGTTAGATTACTGCGTCTAGTAATATTTACAAGCACACGTCAAAATAGACATCAAAGTAGTTCGAATCGTAATGTGTGATTGGATATACGGACTGGATAGCTGTATCGAATGCAAGATCAGGCATGCAAGATTACCATCACATGTAATAAAAAGATGAACATTCTCCCAGTAGTCCTTGGTGAGCAGCCATGGGTGTACAAATCCACTAAAAACATGAGAAAACATAGGTTCAGATTGGGATTAATATAATAAAATATAGTTTTAGAGCACGGTTAATTTATAACACATTCCTGTTCTGTATGTTTCTATATGTGTTTGTTACTGTCTTCTCACTTGGTGACACTGTACATATTTTGAAAATCCTATTTGTATCTGTGTGTAAGTCTTAGGTAACGGAAATTTAAATTTGGTTTGGATAGTTAATCATCAAAAAAATCTAAATATAATACCAATAAAAATGGGTCATTCCATTTCCTTCGAGTTACTTTACTAATTGTAACGGTTTAAAATAGGTCATTATAGAGTCATTAAACTGCTTACGTGTACTTACCACTCATAACTGTGTAAATTTTCCTTATCAGTGAGTCTTCACGCGTGAGAAACAATAATTTTTTAAACACGTTGTCCTACCGTATTTATTAAAAGATGATTATATGCGTGTCCAAATAAGTGCTGTCCTAATTTTAAAAAATCATAATACTCCACTGTCTTATTTTAGCTATGATATCTACAGCCCAATCAATGGTGTTGACATTAACTCTTGTATAATCCCCAATTTATTCACTGAATAGTTCAGCTGTGAATAGATATAGGTTACTGCTTAGTAAATTCAATTGAGTGAAATGTTATGTCGCTGCCATTGCTAGGTAGTATTCAGTATTAAATTAAATAGAAAACCTATTCATAGGTTTAACTTAGTGAAGAACCTGTTAGTTCACTGAGTGATCATGCAATAAAGGAAGAAGGGGTATTATTGTATTATACTATACGACATGGTTGATCTGTAACGCTCATATAGCTAAAGTCAACGACACGCCATTGCAATATTAACATACTTTTTGGAACTTTCTGCTTTTAAGAATAAAATAGATTTGAAGTACCAGATTTTGTTCCACCAATAGGTTTTGTTGGCGCTGAAAACTTAAGTTAATGAATTGTATAATTTCTTGAAAATTCTGATAACCAAGAAGATGAAGTTGGGCATACCTTGTGCTGAACCTGACTTGTGCCATAGAAAATCACCACGTTTTAATGCTAGATCTATTTCCTCATTTTAAACATTATCACTAATAACCAAATGTATGTATTTGCGGTACGTTAGTTTGTTGTGCAATCATTGCTGACAAAATCATAATCGTAAAAAAAGATTTGATAAAAAAATATTATAAAACCATATTCGAGTCGAACCCATATAAACTAACAGCGTCACCACAACATTGTAAATGATTGATCAGCGTGCACGACGGAAAGTTTTGTGGTTTTCTGACTTCGTGTATAGTCAAATTGGAGTCAGTTTAGACCGAGATCTTAGACAACAGTTATGTAAACTAGGTGTAATTATTACTATGGAAGTATCCTGATCACACTGACTATCAACTCGACTGCGCATTAAGGACATTTAAAGATTATTTCTAACTTCTAAACATGTGAGCTTTAAAAAACCGACACTTATTTCTAAAGTGCCTTCTTTACATTGGCGTAGCAAGATATTTTGACCTCCCTCCCCAAAACTCCGGCCCCCTAATACAAAATTGTTTGATGGGCATATTGGTCTTTGACTGGGCCTAGCCACCCTCACCCCACCCCCAGCCACCCGCACCACTAGCTTGTACGGTCGCTACGCCACTGCTCGTTTAAGTACATGTCTATGAAAGATTAATAACCTTTAAATGTCTTCAAATTCTTTCACGACTTTGACTGGCAGTTTTTCATATGAATATGTATGGTCATTGAAGAAAAAACTCCTAATCCAGCGAATAGTCATCTTAATATATTTTGCAACAGAAGCTATACCAATTGCAAAATATGCTTTTGATGTACAGGCTTGTTCTGTTTTGTACTCAGTAACCCAGCAAATAGTATGAGGCCACGCGAGTATAAGTTTTGTGTTCATATCCCCATATAGACTATTAATATAAACACACCATTTATTGTTGATTTGGTCCTTCTAAGTAAAATATGCTCCATCGGTGTAATCGTCATGTTCTGTTTATTTATAGACACTTCCAGACACCTAACTACAAGGACACTCCTTTCAGCTTGTAATGTATTGTGCGTTATACTGTTTGATTTTAATCCCATTTGTGCATATCTTGGAAACATGCTTTTGTCAGTAATGTATATGTAGGAAATAGGCTTTTGTCACTTGCGGATATGTAGGAAACCAGCTTTTTGTCAGCAGCGTATATGCAGAAGACATGATTTTTGTTATTTGCGTATATGTGGAATGGAGGCTTTTGTCAGTAGTGTATAGGTAGGATAGAGTCACGGACGTAACAACCCACATTTAATGCATATTTCTCGACCATTAGGGATAAACTGGCGCTATGTTTTCTTTCTTGCATTTGATGTACTGAATATGTGTCATTTTTCGCTGTTAAGTACCATCATCCAGATGTTTTCCCAAGTATGATACCATGGCTTGCAAAGGGGTGTGGGACACTTGAAGACGTTTGTCGACGAACACACGTATAAAAGCAAAAATTAATAAAACCACTGTCGACTGATGGGGTGGTAATTGCAAGTATAACGATTTAAACATATGGATATATTACTGTCTTCTCTGCATCACACTGGGCGTCCGGCAAGGGCTTGTACGCATCGTTCGTGATGTGCTTTGTGTAGCGCAATTACATATTACACAAAATTTTGAAAAGGGTATATTACCCATTGCATCGTCCTTGATACGCTGTGTGTAGGGCAATTAAATATTACACTATATATATATATATATATATATATATATATATATATATATATATATATATATATAAGTGTAATGACAATTGTTAACAGCTACTTTTACTTTAACAGTTATAATTAGAAATGAGAAAGAATGCTTAATGTTGTATGTGTGTATTTGTGAGTGTGAAAATGGATGGCAATACTTTCCAAGTTCTGAAACTTACACTCTACTTTAGGTATGAACATTAGAAGGAAGCTGATATTTCATTTCATATATAGTGAGATTCAAATATATTTCGTCCGTATATTGTAATTTTTGGAAATGTGCTTACTGTTTTGTAATTTAAGGTATCCGAGATATCTGACACAGTATGGCAATAATGTAAAAGGACACACAATTTAGTAAAAGTGAATGGTTACAATACGGGAATTAACATGGGCTATTGATTCAAGTGCTGACACCCAGGTGAACTATATGTTATTGTTGCATCTAATTACCTGTTTTAATAGTTTGGTAAATATAATTCCCTGCACAAACTAAATCCGTTTAAAGTTTTATTAAAAGCAAATACAAATTTCGGAGATAGTAAGACCGCATTGTGCGCATTTGTACAGCTTGATCTGCGTCAAAATTATAAACATTTTTTAATGATCTCTGGTTGTTACTGTCTTAAGCTCTGATAGAAAAAATATGTCACACTATCAATATGGTTTAATAATTCACACAAAATTAATCCCTCAATCTTTCTAAGAGTTGTTTGCATTCTCATAACAGTTGTACACATGTTGCAAATATGTATATGACATGTTCTGTTCTCTCTTGTAATGTGAATTCCTCATAACATTTACATTTCGTTTCCAGTTTCTTGATTTCATGACCACCAACGATCTCCAAGACATGTCATTCTTAAAGACGATGTTTCGACGTTTCATCATCATTTTTCTCGAATACCATTTATTTTTTTTATTTTATCTCTTTTAATCTTTAAAACACATCATTACATGCTCTTTGCTGTTTGTTACAGATCAAATTGCTTCATGCACATTGAATTTCTCTTCTCCATCTTCTCGCTTAGACTTGTACATCTCATGTGGATTTTCTTTATAGTACGATTCTGATTTGGTCTGTGACATAACATGCTCCGAATATATCGGAAACTTCTCGATTTGATTTATTTAATTTGCATGCAACTGCGTTTGACTTTTAGACTGGTTTATTATGTCTAATATTTCACTCTGTTTGTTCTCTTGGGTACCCACAGATAACTCTATTTCCGTCTTTCTTCTCCTTCCGTGTTCTGAATCACGTGACTGATTTGCCCTTATGCTGAAAGTGGCACTGTTGACCTAAAAGAAAACAAAATGACTGCTACGCATTGACCGTCATATAAAACTTGAGTCCACTGACACGGATACCACTGACACGGATATAAAGACATTCATATCGACTTCGACTCGGTAAAAGGATTGCGTATGAATTAATAACATAACAAGCAATTATGATAATTATTTATAAACTAACTTATACAAGTGTTTTATATACCATATTTTTCTTATTGACTTGATTCAGAATGGCAAAGCAGAAACCATTCGTAGATGGTCACTAGATGATTATTCAACATTATTCCTGTTGATTACCTCCGATTTGCTTTCGCAACTTTCTGCTGCATGGTAACATCAGGTATTCTTGTATTTCGCCAGAACGAAATATTCTGGCATCAGACCATCTTTCATTTCGAAGGTAGTAAATAAAATTTTCAAAGCACACTGGTTTTATTCTTGACCCTTCTTTTAGGCCCTTTATTTGTCTTCTAAATTTAGCATTGACACTGTTTAATTCCTCATAACAAATGGTTTCGATTTCGTCGCTTTGGCAGCGGGAGATGAACTCCGATAAATACATTATGTTGATCTTGACTCTTATCTCATCACCTAGATGAACACTATAGATAAATAAAAAATAAAAAAAATCAATATGAACAGGTCTTTGCTACTTTCTTAATTACCATGAAGTACGAAACATATATAGTGTATGAGAATCAACTCTCAAAATCTAATAACAATATGAGTTCTTTCTGCTGGCGCTTGCCACACGAAAACACGTTCTCTCATTTTGAACATGTCTACCAGGAGAAACAATTTCCGACTTTGAGGACATACCAATATGTACCATTCTGCAACTAATATAAATAATCGGGCAAATGTGGAGAAATTACAAAGCAAGATAAATGACATATTTATTTACATTAAGTATATCAGATAGGGTCGAGAAGATCAAATATTTTTTAATGATATGTACCTGTGTTGGATGATGCAGCTATTGGGACATGGAACAGAGATTACAAACATGTATCTTGAATGTAATAAAGAGGGAATAAGGGTCGATTTTCTATCTTTATATATCTGTTTACCTGTATATATATATATATATATATATATATATATATATATATATATATATATATATATATATATATATATATCTTTCTCTCTCTCTCTCTCTCTCTCTCTCTCTCTCTCTCTCTCTCTCTCTGTGATTTCCAAGTTCATGAATCACAGGTAAATCCAACCGTTTAAATAAATAATGAGACAGTGATCTACCACTTTTAATTACAAAAGCTTGATAGATGTGTAATATTATTTCTGATTCAATAGGTCACATGAATACGATTTACTCAGTATTGTACCAATAGGGTATCTCTGTTTCGGGTAAGCGTTCAATATACATGCGTCAGAAGATACGGACTGATAAAAAATCAAACTAGATTCATATTTGCTTGAGAGTAAAAGTCATCTGTTAACGCCAGGCAATCAGACGGATCTGTATTAGAGACCACTAGATATCTCATCGGTAGAATCGTTCAGATACTTTAGTAAACGACTTAAAGCATATATAGAAAAGCTACTTAGGACCAACGATTTAGATGAATAAATTTTACAACATGAAAGGAACTCCTCTCCTTTATACTAAAACGTTGCCAAAGGGGATGTAGTCAGCAATTTCTCCGTAGCACTTGAATTTATAAGCTCTTCAATTTTTTTTTATTCCTAGCACAGAAAATAAACAGCCCTGATAAAATAATATTGAAATTTTTCCAGTGACCGTAATGATAAAAAATGAAAGTTAACAATAGAATAATTTAAATCGAAGTAAAATAAACGAAACATAAACAAAGTTTAATTGAAAAATAATTTCTTGTATGGACAGCTTGTTACTGATAACGTGGGGGCCCTGAGTGGCCGAATGGTCTAAAGCGCTTGCCGTTACGGATCACTGCCATCTCACCTCTGTCTGCGTGAGTTCGAGTCTCAGGCTCGGCTAACGTGGGTACGTGAGAAAGCCTGCCAGTAGCTTCTCGTGGGCCGGTGGTTCTTCCAGGGTTCTTCCTCCACCAATTATACTGGCTGCCATGTATAGCCTATCTTGTGCTGAAAAATGGCGTTAAACCATACAACAACAACAACTGATAACGCGAACAACTAGTACAATATCAATGAAGTCCGTTAACAAATTGATTATATCTCCCATATTCATAATGTGAATCGATCAAGACATAATCTCCAGTTACGTGTCCGGTGACATTTCAGCACTCAAATGTATGAAGTCGATTTTGACATTTAAGAAAAGAATGTATTTTCAACATTACATCTCGATCGATCGATTGATCAATCAATCGAAATGACAAGTAATTTCAACATATAATGATCTAGCATATCATTATCACTGGAACAGCTTCATCTCAGTTGTTAGTGCGTTCAAACCCGTAATCCAAAGGTTGCGGGTTTGATACCCACCCTGGGAAGCACAAGCGGTTTGCCCAGGTGTAACTTTTGGATAGGCTCTTAGCTCCCATCTACTAGGTATTATATAGTTTAACTTGTTAAACGTGCCGTTAAAATCAACAGAAACAACAACAAAAGTAAAAATCAAATAATACACAACATCACAAAGGATTGACTAATTATTTAAGTAAATATGATGATATATTTTTACTTTCTGATAAATAAAGTATGTTCTTACCTTTAGCTTGCATCAAAACGACTGCTCTTTTACCTAGTTCGTGGTTTATTTGAAATAAAATATCGACTCGCATACGGTTCATAACATTCAATGAAAAGCTGTTAAAAGTGTCCCGGTGAGTTTTAGAAGCTACACTAGTAGCTTTCTCTCGTTCCATTCGACGCTCTTTGATTGAAGGTTTAGAAATTGTCAGATTTGTATTGAAGTTACTATCTCCATTATCATCTAATTCAAATATATTTTGCATGATAACATCATCGATTTGAAACATTATTGGATTTATTTGGAGGGTTAAACAGAAATAACCGATATACAGCAAACATTTAAGCCCTTGTCGTGTTTCTGTCTATTTAGTTTTGCCTACACGATGTGCGTCTGAAGAAATTCAAATCGACTGTGATCATATAATGTCCTCAAAAATGCCTAATAATGATGTTCATTGTATTTACTCTTCGTTATAAGTTTGCTGATTATTTTTAAGAAGAAATTATGTATGATTACACAGTCAAACGCTAAGGGACCTAGCACAGAACACTTTAATGCATCTCCCTGTGCATTTATAGTAGCAAGCCCAATTACCGGTTCTGGCACGTGTGATGGTATGTATTATACTCCTCTGGGTGCTCCGATCTCTTACAATTGCAGAATATGCTGGAATCGTCAGGAGTACACGAATGACGTGATACGATTTTATTGCAGCAGTGAATATTCGATTAATAAAGTGTTTTAAAAACATTTTCGACGGTGTACGGCAACATATGATGGCACAATGTAGAAAGCAATCGCTTTTAATACATATGCGGTGCTCGTCTCATGAATGGACACGACTCGTTACAATGTACAAGTTTTAGATTGCATCTTATTCAGAAACGGCTCTTGGTAGGCCCTTCATGCATTACATCACACGGTCACATGTCTTGTCATTGGGACCAAAATCTTGACAGCAGAAATACAAAGACTTAGTGTTAACTTGGAACATCTTTGATCAAATTTAGCAAATTAATGGTACTTGGTAAATATGTAATGAATTTAAATAAAGCTAAAACATCCTTATGTGGCAATTTGATGAAATATGTGCGAATGTTTGTCCATTGTTTGAAATATTAAGATACAGTGCTCCTATGTCTTTGCTTCCCAGTGCAATAAATCAGTGACTTCATTTATGTCAGTCATGAAAGCAATCATTACTGGACTTGTCAGACCATTTGTGCAGCCACATAGTGATGAAGATAGTCAAATATTATGTAGTAAATATTGTAAGAGCAAACGAATAATGTGTGTGTATGTGTGTGGGATGTGTGTTTGTGTGTATGTGTGTGTTCGTGTGTGTCTGTGTTTAAGGGGGATCTCTACTAAATTTTAATTAGACTAAGCGAAAACACTTACATATGAATCAGAGAACATTATTATGAATTAAAGAAATGATGTTTTTCCAAGGAGAAAAAAGTTAATGTGAAACTGATTTCATTATCGGGAAGCATGTCCCCAAAATAAAATTGTATCTTTAGTTATCCATTTGCCTAATTTATATGGTCATTCAGTCCCTACAAGGCAGACTAGACGAAGCGGTAACAAATCCTTTTTTTTGCTGCGCTAAATGTTTTATACAATAATATCTTCTTTAGAATACTGATGTTTTCTCTTTTCACCAATGTCGCTTCATCATACGTTTTGTTGCACGTCCGTCCTAAAATATACAATGAAAGAAATGGAATATTTTTAAAACGTTTCTAAACATTTTGCATGAAATAGCTCCATTACTTGCTAAAGATTGAAGCTTAGATCGAAAAGTTTACACGATACTAAATCAACTGCAATGACTTGTCATTGCAAATCTCAACATTTCTTGCTGTAATTTCCAAACACTTTTTCCAGAAACACAAGTAACAACCTACAACTCCAGACCGTCATCCAACAGGTCAAGACCTTAATCCAATGTTCAAAAGCAGCCAATATTTATAACACATCTTCCTGCTACTACTACTACTACTACTACTAATATCTCCGGTAATGCATTTGGATTAAAATAAAAAATTTACCCAGATGTATGTATTGACATTGCTACTCGCTATGGACTCTGATTACTACTTACTGAAATTAAATATAAGTCATAAAAAAATTGTATGTAACTATACGTATATACTTCTCTCTCTCTCTCTCTCTCTCTCTCTCTCTCTCTCTGAGTTTGACACATACATTAAAATGTTTCTGGAAATACCAATGACTGTTCAATATCATGATATTTAAAGAGTTGCGGTCTTCGACTTTTCTCTGTAAAATATTATATGTACGTATTATACAACAACCATGTATGATTTCATGTAACCTGTCCATGTTAGCAAATAGGGGACATCCCTATTGTAGGAAACTATTCCTTATTTGATTGATCGGCGTGTGGCAGAAGAATGGAGTTTGAAGAAAACGTTAAGTAGTGCGCTAAAACGTCCATTAAGGCATCATAAATGCCATCTGTCGAGAAACGAAGTCAATCCAATGGTCATCATCGGTCGCACATGACAGTAGCTGCCGATAAGCAATTTAATCCTAATATCGTCTGTCTTACTATTTATTGTTGACCATGTTACAAATAAGGAGTTCAAATGCAAAGTGAGCAAAGCATGTATCCATCTGGATGGACTACATAACTCACAGGACCATGTAGAAGAGCTGAACCTTCAAAAATCTGGTGTTAGAAGTACTGCAGAAAGAAAGAAAAAGGGGAAAAAGAACTTAGGTAGAGCAGCAGGGAAGTTCTACAGACCAGACGGTTCCGCCAAAATAAAGCCTCCTACGAGAACATTTCCCGTAGAAGCCTCAGATTTCAAAAATAAGCCTTCCTACGAAAATTAATTTGCGTAAATTCAACCCCGATTGCAATTTTTTGTGTACAAATTCAATGATTCTAGACAAGGATTTTAGGGGGGGGGGGAATTTATTCTGGTGTCGATGAAGTTTGCGAAGTTTGGCTGCTGATCCTAATTTTACCTCGCATTAAACAATATAGTTGAAAATAATATGAGTCGGAAAGCTAGTAGAGTTGGAGAGCCTCATTCTGCAAGATTAGCGCGAGAGCAATTAGCGGCAGCGAAGAAACTTATCCCGGTAAAACAATTATTTAAGAAAAAAGTTCGTGATTACGAAGATTCTCAGTATGGAATTACCGAGATATCGTCAAAGTTGTTGAGTCCAGTCACTGGAGCAATCGAGCAAGTCGCATACGGCGATAAAAAGGAAGATAAGGAACTCAGGAAGAAGGGGCTTATTCCTATGACGAGAGACATTGAGCAACACACTCGATTATTGCCGGAGCGAATAGTACATACACAAACACGAGCACAAGCACAAGCACAAGCACGAGCACGAGCACAAGCACAAGCACAAGCACAAGCACAACAAGAACAAGCACAAGCACAAGCACGAGCACAAGCAGAATTGAGGACGGGGCAAATTCCTGAAGAATTAGATGAAGATCAAAAATTACAGCAAGAACAAGCGCAAGAAGAAGAACAAGCGCAAGAAGAAGAACAAGAGCAAGAGGAAGAAGAAGAAGAAAAAAAAGAGGAAGATAAAGATATTCAACCTCGAGATATAATAAAAAAAAATTTACCAAGAGTGGTTGGGAAACAATGGAAAAACAATTTGACCTTTTTGGCAAAGATATTAAAATATTTGCTATATTTGCCGAAGATTCCTTTGACAATAGAAAAGTTTTTTTAACGGAGGAGGGATTGAAAAAAATTAAATCGCGTGAATCTTGGTATAATAATTTATTTCGAGCTAAATATAATTTACCTGAGGCGAAGAAAACAAGTTTTCTTTATAGTGATTTTCTGGATTTCGCAAAAGCAAGAAAAGAGGAAAAAAAATCTTCGGGGATATCGCAAAAATCAACTCAACAAGAGAAAGAAACTGCGAAGTCCGACTATGAAAATCTTCATAAAGCTATCGGAAATGTTTTTACCCGTGATGTGCATGAACAAATCGCAAGGGGAGAAAATTTAGTAGATATTGCCGCGGATTATGATGATAGGGATAAATATTTTAACCCCAGTGTTCGTGGAAAACCTCTTGAAAAAAGCAAATATATCGAATGGATATATTTTGCTAGTAAAAAACCTCCTTACAAACGTGATGACGAATATTTTAAATTTATGGAAAAAGTAAAACAAAAAGAAAAAGAAAAGGAAGATAAGGACGTGTTAACGGAGTGGTTTAACGAACCATCAACACAAAAACCAAAGACAGGAAGCGGATATACCGTTTGCCCTGATAGTGTTGTCAACGACGTGTCTCGCCTCGAAGTATTAATCGGAGGAAAACGAGCCGGAAATAACTCCCATGAAATAATCAACGAAGCCTCGGATATTTGTCAGCGATTATTCCGCGGTGGTGTCATCGACTCTCACATTTACAAGGAACTTATCGATGAGCTCATCGATTAAAACAACACAATTGAAATAACATGATTGTTCACAAATATCAACGTAGACCTAGACAGGTCCGCGTAGTAAACTCTCGATTACCCGTATACAGATATATCCACGGCAATGGACTCGGCGATATTGTTGGAAGTCTCGTTACGCGAATAATACCTAAAATCGGACCCATGATTAAGCAGATTGGCTTAAAAGCAATAGGAAAGATTGGCGAGACTGCTGCCATTTCTGGTATCAAAAAAATAGCCAGTAAAGGCTACGATTTTGTCAGAGAAAAAATATCAAATTTAATACGAAAAAGAGAGCCAGTTAAATTACCTATCACCAGCGAAATGCCACCTGAAATCAGCAAAGTCATAAACGACGCAGCAAATAAAAAAATAAACGACCTAGCGCAGGAAGTTGCTGACACAGACCTCGCACAGGAAGTTGCAAAGCAAATTACTAACACAAATCTTGCAAAGAAAATTACTAGGGCAAATCTAGCAAATGAAATTGCTAAAACAAATCTAGCAAATGAAATTGCAAATACAAGCTTCGTTTCAGGCAGCGGTCTTCGTTTTAGATGATATTCTTAATAATAATGTTTGCACAAGTGTCAAATGAAGTGTTCGACATGGACGAGCCTGTAGGCAGAGACACATCCGTGCGGGATTTCCAGTATTTCTCATACGATGCAGTTGACCCAAATACAAATAATCGCTTGGAAATTCAAGTCCACGATACAACAAGATATTTTCTTCCATCTGAGGCATATATCGAGGTTGTTGGGAAAATTAAGAAAACTGATAATACCGACTATGGAGAAAATGTTAAAGTCGGATTTGTCAATAACGGTATTATGGCATTATTCAAAAGTGCCACTTACATGATCGATGGAAGAGAGATCGAATCAATTACCGACAATGTTGATATAGCAACAACGATAATAGGACTAGCGAGATACTCGGATGATTTTACCAGATCAGCCGGTCCTAGTATGATGTTCGCCAAGGATAATTCTGATACCGCTGATCATGTCCAGTATATCATCAGACAACCGAATAATCGTGCTGATCCTCCTGTTGTTGCTCAAGCCGTTGGTCCTACTCCCTTCGAAGATATAATGATCGCCCCCAATGATAATTATAACCTTGGATTTGCCACGCGGAGAGCTATGCTAAAGGGAGATGAACGAAGATTTTCCTGTGCAATTCCGCTATCTCACATTTTTGGATTTTGCAGACATTTCAGAAAAGTTATTTACGGAGCAAAACACACGATAACTTTCGTTCGAGACGCTGCTGGCAGTGACAAAGCTATCTGGAGAAACGCTGTTGTTGTTGATCAAGGTAAAGTACTACTAACTAAATTTACCCTGTGGATGCCAGCGATAACCCCATCGATATTCGAGGAAGAAAAATTATTATCATTCATGAATCAAGGTGGAAAATCCGTCATGTCTTGGTTGACAACGATGACCGATTCCTGCGATGTTAATATCAACGGAATATTTACCTGGCGAATTGCGTCACAACAAGGCGTTTCGGCACCTAGGCATATCTTTGTTACTCTTCAAGCCGCAAACAGATACGATCAAACTCACAGTCATATGATATTCGACAAATTCGCGGCAACAAACATTTCACTGAGAATAAACGGCCAACAAGAACCATCAGAGGAAATAGCCATCGATTTTGAAAGTTTCTCAACTGCCCGCGCATGTCATCGCTTGCTAAGTTTCATGGGTCGCGATCAACATATCGATACCGGATTGCAAATATCACAGTTGGATTTTAATAAACTTTATCCCATCTATTACTTTTCCTTGGAGCATCTTGATTTGGTAAAACAATCCGTTGTTGATATTCATTTCAAAGCCAGAATTAACACAGCCGGAGCAGCAAGAGCTATCGCGGTAATCCTCAGCGATAGAACAATGATCTTGGAAGGCATTAGCGGTAAAATGAGAGTCATCGATGCTCCCGTCGAGAATATGTGACAAATTCTAAATTTAGATTAAGTGATTATTAATATGCCATACGAACACGTCAGCGTAACTCTGACCCCGGGTCAGATAAAAAAACTCCAAACAGCAACAGCAAGGCGAAGCGGTTTGAATTTAACCCTGAAAAACGATCAGATTCACGGTGGGCCTAACAAACTATCGCTAACTAGAAGTCAACGTGAACGATTTACCAGAGCCAAATCAGCGAATTCCGGTGTTCATGTGAATCTCTCAATAGGCGCAATCAGAGACATGATCAAAACGGGCGGAATTTTTCCTTTTCTTCCTCTGAAAAAAATGGCTCTTCCGATGATTGCAAAAACAGTAGGATTAGGCGCGCTAACAGGCATAGGTTCCAAATTAGGAGAGAAAGTGGTGGGAGGGAGATACAGTAAAAAAAGGGAGGGTTACTTCCCGCCCTCTCTCCCCTAATCGAGAGAATGTTGCAAAAACAACGAAAAGGATCCGGCCTTTATCTAAGACGCCCCCCATACGGATCCGGCCTAAGTCGCGTCTACCAGCCTCAAATTTAGATCTAATTAACGAAGCAAAGAAAAAAAAAATAAAATTTTTCAGAGGCGTATTTATGCGGGATCAACTACCAAACAAACCAAACCCTACTGAGACGGGAATAATAAATCTCGATAAAAATACCGGCCCTGGTACGCACTGGGTTGCATACGCGATTAATCCTCGCGAAGTCGTTTATTTTTACTCTTATGGATTAGCACCGCCAAATGAATTTATCAGCTATGTGTCAAAACTAAATCTTCCGATTTGGTATTCGACACTTCCAACGCAGACATTAGCGGATCCGCCAATATGCGGTCCAGAGTCAATTAATATTCTTGACGCAATTTCAAAATCATCCGGTCCGTATCACAAAATTGTATTTGAATACGCCGTAGATAAATATCATGGTTGATATTTACGGTAGATTTATCTACAGGAAGGAAAAGGCAGAAGTGACTGACGTCGATCTATCAAAGTTCGCAACCAAGAGCGATATTAACAATCTTCTATCGCTGTCAGAGGTGGACCCTGGTGAAGTTGCTGTTTTTCAAAATACCGAAGGAAGATTACAAACCAGCAACGTCAAAATAACTGATATAATCAAGCGAGACGAATACCGCGATCATATTAGTCAATTTACTCGTCAATCGGAGATGGTATTAAAATCTATTGCTGATATCGCCGATATTATAGCGAAGTTACCCCTGAAGGCCAATATCGCGGATGTAGAAAAATCCGACAAGGAGCTATCAGCGGCGATGCTTCTAAAGGCCGATAAAGCATTACACGACGATCTTCAGGACCGAGTGACAAAAAGATTTACCAAGCTAACTAACGATCTTAAAAAACTAGACGATACATCAAAAAATCTCAGTAAAAAACTCGACGAGGATATAAAAAAATTCATCGAAACCTCCTCAACTACACACAGCGATCTTACCGAGAAAACAAAGAAAATAAACGAAGATATCGCCCAAATCAACAGAGAGATTGAATCGGCACGCGCATTAATATTTCAAAAAGCCGATAGAACATCACATAACGATCTTACCGAGAAAACAAAGAAAATAAACGAAGATATCGCCCAAATCAACAGAGAGATTGAATCGGCACGTGCATTAATATTTCAAAAAGCCGATAGAACATCACATAACGATCTCAGCGAGAAAACAAGAAAAATCGACGAGGATATTACTAAAATCAGCGTAGATATTGACGTAATGCGTGAATTAGTAAGTAAAAAAGTTGATAAAACATCACACGACGAGAAAACAAAATCCATCAACGATGATATTGAATCGGCACGTGCATTAATATTTCAAAAAGCCGATAGAACATCACATAACGACCTCAGCGAGAAAACAAGAAAAATCGACGAGGATATTACTAAAATTAACGATGAAATTAACGCGGTACGAGAATTAGCGCGTCAAAAAGTCGATACATCAATGTACGACGGAGAAATTCAAAATATCAACGAGAAACTTCTCGCCGTAACATTACACGCCGACAAAATCGGCGCAGCAATATCACCGTTGGATATTCCAATATTAGCGCTAATTCGCATACCAAAGATTGTAATAACAAAAAATATTCCCTACCATGCATCATTTGTGTTAAGGTCACAAAATATCACATGGACACCCGATAATGATTCTTTTAATTTTACCGCACCAATTCGGGGGATATATCGAGTATATATTATTTCGGAGTCAACAAATTTTAACGTGACAAACGATAGCCAGAAAATTTATGAATATTATCCTGGATTTTTCGTTATTTCCATGGATGAAAATAACACTGAAACTTTTAAACTAACGCCACCGGATAGAACCAACATGGGACCAGTGTATTATTTTACAATTTTCGAATATTTATCTGGTTGGGATATAATTGGTCGACCCGAGCCTTTCGCAGTTGCCGAGGAAGAGGGAACTGTAGTTGTCGAGATAAACCCCCCCACTATTTGAAAACGGAAAAACTCTGATTTTACAAAGAAATTGACTAGATAAATAACTAATAAATGACCGCATCGGATTACCGTTATAATCAGGCGCGATCATGGCAGGATTCGCTAAAAAAACTCCTCGACGAGTATCAGATAAAAATAAAAAAATACCAGCGTAGATTAGTTATCATTGACGTCGCCGTGTACGCAGTATCCGCGGTAGTCGCTGGCGCTGGAATAATTTTATCCGCGGTAACAACAATCGCGCCGATCGCAGCAACAATAATAATCTCGTCAACAACGACAATCGCTGGTGTTCTCAATATCGTAGCGAAAAAAATCTCATCATGCGCGAATGAAAAATTATCATTGTACAAAAACAAACTAACCAAGGTCAATGACGCGTATTCGAGATTATCATCGTTGCTTTCGGAGAGTCTCAACGATGGCGTTATCTCCGATCTAGAATTTTCGGTAATGATAAGTATTTACTCGGAGATTGAACAAATGAATATTAATAATGTCCGAACTAGCCCAGATCGTGACAAACACGACACCGCCGACAACAACGTTAATATCGTTAAGCTCAACTAAGCCAGAATTTAGCATCAATTTTCCAACACCAATCAGCGTCAAAGAAATTGCGTTAACACAATTGCGTGTCTACAACAGCTGGCCTAATGTTAGATCGAAATCATTTGGCAGATTATTATCAAACAATTCACTTGTTTTTGCCAACAAAAACAAACCCGATGGAACACCTGATTGGATCGTCGTTGGCATACCAACAGGCAGTTACGAAATTGATCAGCTGGATAAGGAATTTACCACCAGAATATCAAATATAACCGGCGATGCTACTCCGGGAATAAAAATATCTGCGCACGATCCCACGCTGTCATCGATGATAGAGGTGAAATCGCCGTACATGGTAGATATTTACCAATCATCGATTAGGACCATATTAGGTTGGCCTGAAATCGCACCTCTAGCAAAACCAAAAAAATCAGATTTTATTATTCCAGGTTGGTACGAGGAAGCTCCTCCAGAACTACCGGAGCCAAAAAAATCAGATTTTACCACTGACGAAGTATGGAGAGAAGATAACAAACACAAGCCTCTGATCCACAGCGCCATCAACCTCATAAATAACCACAAATTTAACTGGGTAATGTTCGCTTTTACTTTTATTAACGAAAAAATTCTCTCGTGGTTGCCTCTTCCTAAAATTCCCCCCGGCGTGGAAATCTTCGACGCTACCCACATTAAGATAATAGCCCCCATAGACGGTATCTTGGTAAGAAGAACCCTCGACGAATTTATTCAAGAACATACAATACAATTAAATTTATTGCGGGGATCATTTCATGAATGCATCCTAAATAAATCAGGCTCATGTAGCGAAATTATCAAACGCGTGAAGATTTTAAATCAACTCGCGAATGATGTTGAATATTATCACGACATGTTTATTCGGGCGATAGTCGACGATATATCAATTGCCGATTATGTTCTTCCTATTAGCAAATTCGAGCTGATCAAAAATTCAGGAGAAAAACAAAAATTTATGAGAGTATTTGAATTAACCGAGGAAACGCTACCAAATTTCAAATTCCCCGATTATGATGTTGATAAAATGAGAAAATCTGTTACTGATACCATCGATGATTTATTTCCGAAGTTACATGCCGCGTGGACTAAAAAAATACAATCAGAATCGATTCTCAGACACGATAATGATCCCGCCGGGCAGGGGCGGCATATCTCGCCAGGTATCGTTAATATAACGGAAGTTATCGCGATTTATCTTCACGCGGATGTTGTCGAAGGCAGCTACAATGTTGATTCGTCAGAGTCAAATCAAGCGCAGCAGGGTTTTATCTTGTATTCGTTTTCACCTAGCGCCTCTCCGGGTTATTTGATAATAAAAGAGCCAGTGAATCCATTTTACCTGCGATGTCATAATCGATTATTGTCGAAGATAAATTTCAAACTAACGGATCAGAAAGGAAATTTGCTTGATATCCGCGGGGAAACTGTTAGTATCAATCTGCTGGTGAAATCGTGAGAATCTGTACACCAGGGAAAAATAAAATAAAATCCAGGGAAATTTTCAAATCGTGAGAATCTGTCTGCCAGGGAAAAACGGCCAAAAAAATAAATAAAATCCAGGGAAATTTTCAAAATTGGAAGATTTTTTTAATTTTTATTTTTTTTTTGTGGAATTTCTTCAGGAAGATATTTCCTTGGCCTTGCTCTCATCGACTAGCTTTTTCAGCTGCCTGACGCGCGAGCTTGTAATTTTTCTTGATTCATATTCGTCAGATAAAATCAATCTAGCTTTTTCAACCAGCGTCGATAATTTAACAAAATCCTCAATTTGATCATCGCTGACTGTAGCTAACGATTGATACATCGCAATTTGGATTTTCTTTATTAATTTGTATTCGGATGGTAGCGTGTATTTATATTCAAGTTTCCCCTGAACAATCGTCTCGAATTCGGATCGAATTTTATTCGTGTCCAACTCCGAGGGAAGATTTATTTTTTTCCTTAGATCATCGATGGCTTCGATGATGTTATTTATGTTTTTTTCATTCATGTTATATTAATTTTGTAATATTCAATTAATTTTCTTCGGATATTATCGGAATATAGTAAAATTCGATCCACTCGCCAAATCGATAGGAAAATGCTGCGTTAGTTATTTTTTCTGCCGCGAATTTCACCGATGCTGGATTAATACTGAAATATTTTGCGGCGGCGGTCATCGACGTGAATATAATTTCTTCATTTGTCGCCTTAATTTATCGATTTGACCGCCTTAGCTGATCGTGCGCCACCGGTATTACCAAATTTTGAATTTTCACTCGGAGTTACCGAGCGAAGATTGGATAGTTTGTTGTTAAGTTTATTTCCATCGATATGGTCGATAACAAGGCCAATTTTGATGAGTCCATGGAAACACTCGAACACAAATTTATGAAGAAAATAATTTATCCCACTAAAATTATGCGATAGATAACCCGAATTGCAAACTCTTCCAACATTTTTCCTCGTTCTGATATGCCTGACAACGCCATCAGATGAAGCCTCGTATCCCTCGATCGTAGGATGAGATCTATACTCGTGCGTGATTTTCATTGCAGGAATCGTCGATTTCATTTCCATATACAATATTCCATTTGTTTAAATCATAATTTGCCTTGAATCGATTAATATAATCTTCTTCGCATGTTATCACCGAGGAAGATTTCTTTTTGTAATATCTGAGCAATTCCCGATAATTTTTCCCTCCACAACCCAGACACAATCGAGTCTTTCCTCGCGTGCCAACTTGACAAACTAAACACCGTTGTGGTCCTTTACTGCCTCGTCGAATTGCATATATATGAGCGCCACAATAATCGCCTCTGCAGGATTTGTCGCATGATTTTGTTGATCCGATTGGTATCCATTTGCACTGCATATTATAATTTAAATATTTGTCTAAAATATAATAATGGATACATTTGATCTTGATGAGGCAGAATATATCATTCCTGAGGTCGATCGCGCCAAAAAAGAATTTTTCGATGATGGGGGGATTCATGTTTGGTCGACATGGAAAACTAACGCTGTTGATGCTACGATGAACCTAGAACGGGCCAAAAAGATAATCGAGCATATAAAATTCGAACACAAAGAAAAACGATTTATCTTTGGAATAAAATTCATCGCACAAATGCCTGACGACACTTGGATTATTCGCGATAAACGAGATCCCGTGCGTGGCGGTAAGAAAAATGTCGTTCTTGATAAAAATTCGAAGCCAGGATTATTATTGGGAATCGATGGTCCTTATTATGCTAGGGCGTATCCATCTAGCGCTGTTGTTTATGGAATTTATCGGCTGAATAATAATCCGGATGTGAAAAATCTACCCGCGATGAAAGAATCACCGATGATAAATTGCGTTGCCGAGCGCGTTATCGAGCATATGAAAAACGCTCGTCGTGGATCCGGATTGACTCAGTTGAGGCTGGATAAAATTAACTCATGGGCAAGGACGGTTGTTGATGGCGCATCGATTGACGATGTAGCTGTGTTGAGCAAGAAACTTAAATTTCCTATTACGGTGAAAACGCTATCGGGAGAAATATTATATTCGTCGCCATATAAATCTCGAGGAGTTCCAATCGAGATTGTTGATCATAATTCACATGCATGGTCGCAGTCAGTAATGATATTCCCGCGAAATCGCGCTGTTAAATTTTATCCTGTGGAAAATTCTGCGAAGGACAATTCCGATGCCATGTTCCGATACATCAAAATATTAGCCGCGTCTGATCCAATATCGGTTTGGTTATTCTCGAGTGAAGAAAAATATGATCAGTTTATCTTGCCGCGAGGAGATATTTACCGTGATGAAAAGTTACATGAATCGATGAGAAATATCGCGGTGAAATATTCGTCAAATCCTGATCAGTTATTAACGAACTGCTTTACGGTTCCGTCTGTTGCTGCTCACGCTGCCAGAGAAAGAAATTCGTGGAAACCCACAAGGAACGAATTTCTCACTGATATTCAACTTAGCTGTATCGAATACGGCCATGGCGGATTATTGAATACCAAATATTATTTCGAAGATATGATCTCCGTTGATATGAGCGCGTGCTATCCTGGAAGTTTCCTCGGATATGGCGATTGTGCGGATTATTTTGTTAAATTTGGCCATCCCACCAGCGAGATGACGAGAGTGGCAATTAACGGACCGTTACCTGATTTTGTCATGACCGGATTCGCTTGTGTTACTTCATTCGAGTTTGCTGAAAATTTACATAAAATTTGTTATATTTGGTTCGGTCGGCATTTATCTCAACGCAGATGGGTCCCTACGGTGTTGTTGAGGTATATGCTGGATTCGTCAATGTTAATATCGTTGACGGTTAGCGAGGCAATTATATCATACAGGAAACAAACTGAAGTGTGGTTGCCGACGGATTGTGAAAACGCGAAAGATATCGGAAGAAAAATAATTGGCAAATTTACTCAAGGAGGATCCGTTGATCATAAACACCGACACGCTAGGTTATTTATCAACGATGCCGAAATGGACTTTATTATTGCCGATACGGTATCGCGAGGGATATTCTGTAACAGAGAGAATATTATTATTGATGGAGTAAAGTTAGGTACCGTAATTAGCTATCTCGATGGAGAATCAGCGCAGTATACGCATTTGAGGTCTTCGATGCTAGCTTATGTGAGTATAAATTTACTGTCGATGATAAACAAATTTTCAGATATCGCGGTAAGGGTCGCAACGGACTCGTTTTATATCGATAAGAAATACCAGTATAGGCTAGAAAATTTAATCGCTGATGGTTCTTGGGGAACTTGGAGGATAAAAAACGAGGATATCCTAGATTATTGCGAAGACGCCGATGTCGAAGATTGCGATAAATTTCATCGAGATAAATTTGAGGAAATATCGACGGCTGCATCCGCATTTGACCCAATTTCACGTAGTAAATTCGTTTACCTAAATGGTCCTGGTGGTAGCGGTAAAACAACGCGAGCGATAAATTTATTTGCGAAATCTGATATGATAGTGTTGACTCCAACTCACAGATTAGCGCGAGAAATAAGGCAACGCGGCGTTGATTCTGGTACTTATCACAGTTATTTCAAATACAGCGGTGGATTATGGGATTCGGCTCTCATGGGAAACAAATATATCAACAAAATTATAATATTTGATGAAATTTGCACAGTAAATTTAGTTGTATTACAATCGTTCCTAACCTGGCTGGAGGAGAAAAATACAGCCGTGGTAATGTGCGGAGATCATGGCCAACCTGATCCGATTGATGGTGAATCCCTCACGAATGGCTCAGGAATTTTGTTGACTATTATGAGGAGATTGACGCTGATTACAGATCCGATGATATTTTACTGACTGAATTCAAAAAATTAATTCGATTACAACCGAATAAAATTCAATGCGATGTGATGAGAAGAATAATCGACGAGACTCCGATGGATATTTTTCTAAATTTGTGGCGTCCCGATCATTTGATTGTTGCTAGCAGAAAAATTGTTCGCGATGCCATTCAGGAAATATTATTCAAGCTGCATTGCGAGAAATTTCCAACATTGCAGGTACCGTTGTGTTACAGGCCCGCTGATACCAGGAAACAAAATATCAGTGTTACTTTACCCTGCGGAGAGGAAAAGATCCTGGTACTGAACGATATTATTCTTGTTGATATTAATCTTGTCAATGACGCGATAAACGCAGAAAGATCGCCATGGAAATTAGGCTACGCAACAACGATACACTCATCGCAGGGATTGACCGTAGATGGTCAAGTTTGGATCGTCGATGATAGAATTTCCTGGTCAAATTTAGTTTATTTAGCCGTGTCAAGAGTAAGAAAATTATCTCAGTTAGGTAGAATTCGAGTAAATCACATTAATGACGCTGGCGGTAGTTGAGTATCTTTCGGTATTATTTGTAATTCCTCCTTGGTAAATCCGCGTTGTGGCGCTAGCGAATCTAGGAAATAAATTGCTGGTCTTCCCGATGATCTTGTTACGGCTGATATTTTGTGTGTTGTTACACTCCAATTTGGATCGGTTGCTCTTTTTCTTCCTCCTTCGGCCTCGCCTTCTTTATATAAATACCTGACCGTGACGCTACCTAGCACAGGCGGAATTGTGGAATCTCGCTTTAGTGGTATATTCGATTTTGTAATTGCAATTGCGGGTTTCATTGCTATTGTTCGAGTTACTTCGTTATTTAGCGCGTTAATCACGTGAGGTAATCTTGTTACCCAATCATGAGATCGATTATCTTGAATAAATTCACGCGCGTACTGATATCCGAATAATCGTTCTGCAAGAGTTTTATTGAATCTTTCGACGATAGCCTGATTGTGATGAACACCTACAATACCGCGACGGATTTTAACATTATTCTTTTTCATCAGTGAAGTAACCGCGCCAAGAAATTCTCGACCTGGATCAATCTGAAGAAGCTTCGGCCAGGTCAGCGGAGATCGCGAGTAAATTTTCTCAAATGCCTTAGCAATCTCTGTTGCTGTTTTATTCGATAACGGTTCCGCTTCCTTGTATCTGCTAGCAATATCAACAACCGTTAACACGTATTTATATGTGACTCCGTCGACGGTATCGTAAGGAAGAAACATAAGATCAGCCTGATGGACTTCATTAGGGACGCTGACAGAGAAACTCGCATATGATATTTTCTTAGGCGGGGGAAGATATATTTGCCAGACTGCCTGTTTCGATAGCCACGATTCAGCAACGGATTGTTTTACTTTTGCTGCCTTGGCGAGTTTGGCAATTGCTGATTTTCCTCGCCAGAATCCTCGCGGAGAATAATATATCTGCTCCATTATTATTTACCAGCACCGAATACTAATTTACCTTTCATCGCGCCTTTTACCAGCCAAGTTGCCAATTTTTCTTTGAAACTTTTGTTAGGAATCGCGTCTATTGCATGAATTAACCTGACATCAGCAAGATGCCGTTGTTGTAAATCCCCACTGCGATACGCAAGATCGTGATAGTAACACGCGTTATCGATGGCGTTTACTGGATCTTCGCCGGGATTTGGTTGATTATTATCGTTGAGTCTTATATCGAGCCTTGTTCCGGGTCCACAGTAATTGTATCCTGGCAGATGTTTCTCTCCGGGATATTTCGCCCAGGGAGTTCCGGGTAATTTTGACAAGAGGGATGCGATGTCTCCTCCGATTTTTCTACTTTTTTTTTTACAAATCTGAACTTGCGTGTATTACAAACTTCGCATTCTCCTGCAATTGCGTTCCTGTTGTTGCGTGTGACGATTTCGGTTGGATTTATCGTAGCTGTGCGCGTGCGACACTTAACACAATATAGATCCATGTATTCTAGTAACATGAATGTAATTGATTTTTCGGCCACGAAGAAACGCGAGCAGGTGAAACACAACGCGGTGTTACCGAATTCGATAAGGATGATAATTATTGGCCCGTCTGGTTCTGGAAAGACGCAATTGTTGCTAAATTTGATAATGCGATGGCTAAAATGGGATAAATTGTATTTGGTTGCACCGTCCGTTGATGATCAGCGTTGCTATCAAGTACTAAAAGAATTTAGCGACAATACCGACGAAGGCACAATTGAATTCATCACAGACATCAATGAAACTCCATCCGTGGAAAATTTAGATGGTGATGTTAATAATCTTGTCGTTTTCGATGATGTTATGCTGGATAAACAAACTAATCCGGCTAGGATATTCTCGCGTGGCCGACACAAGAACACCGATGTGATTTACGTGACGCAGCGATATACGCAAATTCCAAAAGTAATTAGGGACAATTGTAACATTTTGTCGGTGTTCAATGGCGTCGATACTCACACGTTGAGAAATATTCATCAGACTTGGTGCAACGGCGATATGGACATAAACAAATTCAAAATTTTCTTCAGCCGCGCCCAGGCAACACCGCACGGTTTCATCACGATTAATCTTCATGATCCGCGTAGTAGATATCGAATCGGTCTTGATCAAATTTATTCATGAGACTTGCAGCCAAACTTCGCAAACTTCATCGACACCAGAATAAATTTCCCCCCCCCCCCCAAAATCCTTGTCTAGAATCATTGAATTTGTACACAAAAAATTGCAATCGGGGTTGAATTTACGCAAATTAATTTTCGTAGGAAGGCTTATTTTTGAAATCTGAGGCTTCTACGGGAAATGGCGGAACCGTCTGGTCTGTAGAACTTCCCTGCTGCTTAGGTAGAAATCAAGAGTCTACAGATGGAACAGCAATTACTGTAGTATCAGAGGGAACTTCAGCTGTAGGACATGTTTCTGCAACAGGAAGCAGTAGTGAAGGTGGGGCACTATAGCCTCACCTAGACTTCTATGTTAAAAACAGGTCCCTGCACTATAGCCTCAAAATGTATAGCCTCACGTAGACTTCTATGTTAAAAGCAGGTCCCGGTACCATAGCCTCAAGGGGAATTGAACATGGGGAATATTGGTCCTGTTTACGGACAAGGGAAAGTGGGGTTTGTATAGCTTCTGACGTCACTGTAGGGGAGGTTGGTAACAATGTTGCAACCAGGGGAGGTGGCGTCACCGTACTGAGCAAAGAGCGGGTGTACAGATATAACACAGACAATAGACAAACACCTATACAAGATTAAAAAAAAGATTTTTTTTGAGGCAAGAAAGCAATTCTTTTCAAGGCACATGAGTGGCCCAGAAAATGGTCTTTGGGTTCTACTGCTTCTTCTATTTTCTGCACTTCTTCCATCAGTTCCTGACATTTCTCAATAATCCTTTCTTCTTATTCTTCTTCTTCTTCTTCTTCTTCTTCTTCTCTTCATTCTCTGGAATCCAGTCTGGATGGCCCATAGCTCAAACTTTTTCCTGAACTTTCATCCAGTTGTTGTTGAGGTTCTCAAAGTCCTCTTTCTTCTTTATGTTCTCTTTTTCCTTTCTTTCTTTACTCCTCTTATTTTTGATCTTCTTTACTTCCGCGTCTATCACCTTTTTCATCAGTTCTTCAGCCTTTTTTAGTTTGTCCAGACTCCTTTTGACAAATTGACACTCTGACCAGTTTAATATATCTTCCAAAACACATATTATCTACTATCCACATAGAGGTGAGGAACCAAAAAACATAACCGAAATATATTATCCACACACCATAAGGAGCAAAATGCATAACCAAAACATAATATCCACACAAGCGAAGAAGCCAAAAATTAACCACACATTTACTATCCACACTCGTGAATAAGCCAAAACTAACCACATTATATACTATCCACACACGAGAAGGAGAAAAGTAAATCCAAAATCTACTATCCACACACGCGAAGAAGCTAACATCAACCACAAACTTACTATCCACACACGAGGAGCAGAAAACTAACCATACATCTACTATCCACACACGCGAACAAGCAAAAACAAACACAAAATATACTATCCACACACGCGAAGAAGCAAAAAACAAACCCCTTAATATAATATCCACACACGGGAAGGAGCCAAAAAAAATAACCATAATATACTATCCACACGCGCGAAGAAGCAAAATCAAACCACAACTTTACTATCCACACACGCGGAGAAGCAAAAACAAAAGAAAAATATACTATCCACACACGGGAAGGAGCAAAACACATAACCATAATATACTATCCACACACGCGAAGAAGCAAAATCAAACCAAAATTTACTATCCACACACGCGAAGAAGCAAAAAATAACCAAAATACACTATCTACACACGCGAAGAAGCAAAATCATAACCATACATCTGATATCCACACACGCGAAGAAACAAAATTAAACCCAAAATCTACTAACCGCACACAGCAAGAAGCAAAACATAACCATAATATACTATCCACACACGCAAAGAAGCAAAATCAAATCCAAAATCTATTATCCACACACGCGTAGAAGCAAAATCAAACCACAATTTTACTATCCACACACGCGAAGAAGCAAAACATAACCAAAATACACTATCCACACACGCGAAGAAGCAAAATGATAACCATACATCTCCTATCCACACACGCGAAGAAGCAAAATTAAACCCAAAATCTACTATCCACACACACGAAGAAGCAAAACATAACCATAATATACTATCCACACACGCGAAGAAGCAAAAACATAAGCACAATTATACTATCCACACAGAAGGAAAGTTAAACAGGCACACACTTTACACAGAAGGAAAGTTAAATAATCACACTCTTTACTATTCACACAAACGTGCGTGAGCGCTTACAATCCTCAATGATCTACCATTCACACAAACGTACGTGAGCTCATACAAACACACACACATACACACACACATAATTACATTAGTAAACAAGTGAGTGTTTATATTCACACTACTCAACACATAAAAATTGGCAAATTGAATAGTGTTTCTTTTCTAGAGTTTTGGTTAGCCCTGAAAACGGCTATGTTTGTAACTTCAGATGCACCTGGCTAATGACGAAATCTCCCAGGTCTAGCACCGCAGACGCATAGACTATTCTAATCGTTATCCCAATTGATACGTTTCGCTTGGATCGCAGTATGATTGGCTTCAGAATCCCAGGTTTGACTTCACTTGTTTGCCTCATGATCAGGTGAGGCAAAATTGTCCTTTTCTTTTCCTCCTCTTCTTTTTATTTTTCTCTCTTCCTCTTCCTCGTCCTTCTTTATTATCTCTTTCTCTTCAATTGCCTTCATGGTCAGTTCATCCAACAGGCGTCGGGCGTACTCCAGGTGCATCTGAAGTTCCAAAATCTTCGCTAGTCTGCTGCTCATTACAATCCCCAATAATCTACCTCGTCTGGCGACAGCCTTTCCTGCTGCTGAAAACACGAATCAAAAGGGGTAGCCAGACTGACGAGCGTTCCCTATATATTGGCCAAACACGGACGTGAAGGAAAACATCCCCTGACACCAAAACTTACATTGCCCATATTATCACTAAATACGCGCGGACTTAAAAGAAACACTCACTCACTTTTTTATTAACAATCACTAATTTAAATTTTTTATTAGCTACGGAAACGAAGGGCTTATACACTCACTTCTAACTAAGATTAAGAAATAATGTGCATATAGACGTACTTCTATTTTTTCTAAATGAATAACATACTATTGGCAATTGAATTAGCATTTCTTTTCTAGAGTATTGTTTTTTTGTGGACGAGGAGCTCAGGGAATCTTTTATGATCTAAGATCACGACCTCGTCTGGCGACAGGCTTTCCCACAGGATAGGGTCTGCTTCTTCGGAAAGAAAACCTCTGTCAGTTGCCTGCTGCTGCTGTTGCTGCTGCTGCTCTCTCTGTTGCTTCTGAAGTCTGTACTTCTCCGTCCATTCTTCTTTCTCCTTGTTTATTTCCTTCTATCAGGTCTTCAGTTACTTTCAACATTCTGACATTCTCTATCTCTTCACGCTTCGGTATCAAGCTTGCCTGACACGAAGCAAATTCGCGTAAGCTTTGTTCAGCTTGGATAATCTTGAGCACATCTTCGTAGGAGGATGAGTCGACAATGGATGGTCAGACTGGAGACTGCCCGCTTTTATTGTTTAAGCGCGGACGCGATCGAAAACATCTCTACACTGTTTAGTGTCGGAACGCTAAAATAGTTTGATTTGAGGGATAGAGATAAATCAAATAACATGGTCCATGATACAAATGGCAAACAAACGACAGACGCATGTTTTTGTTTTCAAAAGACATTTTTTTTCTTCAAATAACTAACAACTGACAACCAACAATTATCAATTTTTTAAAAATTACCAATTCAATTCAATAACAAACATTTTTTCCAATAGCCATCTATTTTGGACAAGGTTGATAACGTTGTGAACTGAAGTTAGACTTCCACTGTTGGAAGTCATTGGGCCATTGATGTACACTACGTTTTCTAGCTAGAGACAGAAGATAACCATAATGGTCACAAAACCATCGATCTACTTTCTCGTCGTTTCTAGAAGAATGACGATCAAAATAAGTCACTAAATGTTCTAAAGAATATCTAAGACTGCGTTGATGCAGAAAATACACACAATATTGTCCACACACCTTTGCCTTGTAATTTCACATTATTGAATCGTGATGTCTGAGCATTTCTTCTCATAAAGTCAATGATATCGTCTTCCAAAGGGGGCAATCCATACGAATCAAAATACTTCACACATCCTTCTTTAGGAAAGAAGACGGCTGCCCAGCGGGTTCCTGGGAGATGACTGTTGTCCGTGTTGATAACATAAGCTTGATGGTCTTGAGGTTTGCAATGAGCTAGTTCCTCTTTAGCACACACGACAGGATTCCAAGAAACAGTGTATGAACTGTGGTTCAAAAGATAATAAAGTTCCCAGGTATCAAGTTTTGTGTTGTTTTCTTATTCTTATTTTTTCTTCACAGGTGATGATAAGTGATCAATTCAATCCGGACTTTTCCCCTGAAAGTCTCTGGCAAGTAAACGGCTATTAGCTTCGACTTCGTACCCTGGTCCAAGAGAGTTTCGATGCAACGGATTTCCAGAGTCGTTAATGGAGGCCAGGAATGTTCACGCAGGCCTATATACCACTGATAAACACGGCTTCTTCCGAGATGAGACCCCAAGCTTTATCCAGATACAAGTCCAATGTTTCTTCTTGACTCAGCATCAGACGTGTATCGTGTTGCATTTGACTGGAATGATCGTTTTGAAATCCATAACAATCTTCCTTGATCAATTCCGTAATTTTTTTCTGCCAAGTGTTTGGCAAATCAGGAGCCTAAATGTTGTTCTTGCACTGACCATCTGGGCTTTATCACTATGTCCTTTTCGTCTTTGTCTTGGGGGACTGCTTCCACGATCTCCTCATATTGCATGTCCAAAGATTGTCCACTTTGTAAAGAGGGATAACAGTGTTCCATAGCTTCTAATAGTCTAGAATGACTTCTCTCAAACTGTTGATTTCTACAGCATTATAAGGCAGAGGTCTAGCAAACTGAGGTTCCACTCGAATCTGGCCTGAATTTATAGGGTGGAAATATCCCTCTTCGCTCCCTTGGTCTGGAGTGAAATCTAAAGCCCACAAAGCGTAACCTCCTGTATAATCATCGTACGTAATGCCATAACTGGTGTTTGTCCCTAACTGCCCCGTGGCTTCGTAAAGGGATATGTACGACCTCAAGTAAGTCATCTTGGCACTAAAATCAGGTTAGAAGGGTCTGGTAAACAAGGTCTTGCCATCTCGACTGACTTCAATCTTGGACACGACGTAGTGCTTAAACTGGAAAGGATTTTGATTGCGGACTCTGTTGAAGGCTGCATTGCTCACAATACCAGTGATTAATCGCTTGGGTAACTGTCCTTGGAACAGATGATCTTCGATCTTGGATCTGAGTCCAGTAGCAATGGTGAAGGTTTTAACTTCCACGCGTCGTATCGGATGCTTAGCGGTAGTTCTGCTCAAAGTGTGACTGATGTCGTTTCCCACTTTAAGTAACACTTCCACACGTCGCACGTAGAGTCTGGCTTCCTCGATGTAGGTTCTGTAATCGGCTGCACCAGCCATCAAATGGAAAATGGTACTGCTCCGATTCAGTCTCAGGCGAATATCTACGCCGTTCAGCAAATACTTCTGTTGTAACCACATGTCCAAATGTAATCGACCTATGAGTTCTACACTTCGGCTTCCAACAATTTTCTTTTGACGTACGTCAAATCCCTTATTGGTGCAATCTTTATCTGCCACCTCATCGAACTTGCCCGCTGTGCCAGGTTTCCATACCACGCAAGCATCCAGATGAGTGTGTTTTGCTTCTTTTCCATACGTCAAGAGATTTTCCAGGTACGCTCGATAAGGGTAGGTATCCATGGTGCTGCTGACCAGTTTGTTATTCAAGTACAAGTCCACTTCGCTGAACAAAGAATGCATGAAATTGTTGACAGGAGCTACTGCCTCATCGGCATCTAGATCGCTACCATCCGTACCGTTCACTTTGACTTTCAAATACAGGTAACTACTGTTCAGATCGATGTAATCTTCGGGCTGTCCTTTGATTTCAAACTGGATGGGAGCTGAGGCTGTCTAAGAGGAGACGGGATGAAATTCGACCCATAGGGATTCTTGCATTGACGTCATGGTAGGTGGCATGGCAAAGAGATCCAGTTCCGACTTGGAACAGGAGCAAGACTCTCGGTGCAACATTTTTTGTCTCTGTCTTTGTTTAATAATTAAAAACGTATAAGTCTCGAGCAGTTCATCTTTTCTTCGTCATTCTAGCTTTAAAAGTGTGAAGTCTTCTGAAGGGGTGTTTCCTTCGTCGTCTCTTTCTGCCTTGTCCTTGCTGTGGCTTCAGGGAAGCCGGAATGCCTGACTCGTCGGTCCAAAAAATCTTTGCCTGTTTGAAGCAAAACATTGTTGCCTACTCTCAAGAAAGTTTCTTTTGGGTTTTGTTTGTCGATGATGACATTTTGGAGAAATTCTTTACCGTGTGTCAGTGCGGCATCTTTGAAGGCATGCAATCCTCGTGTCACCATCGGTTTCAACACTGGGGCCACCGAACAAAAGGCCGACTTCAACATATCCCCTAGATCGTGTCCTCGCTGTTGAGCGACGCCTCTGAACACTTTATACATGACTTACAATTCGTTAAAAAATCGTTTTCGAAAATGGAGTTTCACCGTGACTTTACCTTTGGAGAATGGACTTTTTTCTCCCTGATCTCCTTTTACAGTAATGTTGATAGTGTCAAAATACGACTTACTGACGGGCAAATAGTGAGGATCTATAAATTCACGGTGTACGTGATAGGTGTTTGCACCTTCCTGGTCATTGGCTGTGCTACTATCCACTTTGAAAGGAATGACACGCAGTAACCGCACGGAGGTGTGTCCCACCACGTTATACTCCACCACATCGGAGTACACAAATATCAGATTCAGTCCTTCGTTCAGTTTTACCGGGTTTCGAAAAGCTCTGTAAAAATTCATATTACTGTTGATTTTGGGACTCAAATTTTGTGCTACCATCTGTGGATGTCCACCCAAAATTTCAAACAAACTGCTATTAAACCTGAGGGACAATGTCTCGGTATCCTGAAATTTGATCTTGAGGCGATGAGCCACTTTATGATACTCAATCTTAACACTTCTTTTGGCTCTGTTCAGGGCTTTGCCAAAGGCTAAGTCGAACCTGTCCGCAAGGGTGTCCACTAAAATAATAACCTGACGCAATTTTCAACGTGTACATAATGAAGGATGGATTGCTTGCTGGTCTTGTGTCCCCTGAAAACCCGATTTTATTTATTTCTTCTTCCAATTGGGCATTCAGGATTTCGACCTGGAAAGTGTTTTGCTTTTCAGTGATGTTTTTGATTTGTGTAGTGTGAATGATTTCTACCAAAGCCACTTCCAAATGGGCTTCGTGGTCTAATTGGATGACCTGAGGTAGTTTAGCCGTGTAACAACACAAAGTGTTATTAGGAAACACCTCCAAGAAACCGTCACTGGGTAAGGTTAAGTAAAATTGGTTATTGTTGTTCATAATTCCAGAGTTCTGTGGCTGTCCGAGGGGTCAGTGGAAGTGAGAGGCGTGTCTCTGCATAAAATGGGGTTGTTGTTGGAGTGGTGACTGACACTGGACGCAAGATTCCCGTTGTTGCCGTTCGAGGAGTATTTCAGGGAAGGATTGGGAAGAAAGTAACCGATGTAACTGCTCAATAAAATGGTCCACAATTGTTTGTCTCGTTGTTGCAAACTCATATTGGCAATGGCCGCACCAATGACACAATACACAATAAAGATTTGGCAGAAAAAGACGATTTGCGTTTTAGGCACACGTTCTCCACACCACACCCACAATGGTTGCTTTTGTAGATCTTGCAGAGAAGAACTGGGTGAAGGAGTGGTCGCTGCAGTGGTAGCAGTAGCTGAGGCTGTATGGAAGGGCATGATGGTCACTTCTTTATATAGTCGATGACTTGCGAAGCGTCGATCCAAGAATCAAAACTGGGAGGATATCCTTTCCAACGCACTTTGACTTCTTTGACACGCCGTTTTCCCACTTTACGTGTTCTGCGTTCGAGAATGCTTTCGATGTCGTCCACGTCGTCTTCTTTTTTGGTGACACATTGTAACTCGGGTAAGTAAAATGTTCCTTTTAACACTTCCCCGTCCATGTCTTCCAATTTTTAGACGGCAGGATGACGGCCAAGCACTCGTCCAGTGACACGAAACAATTCGGTGGTCCAGTTGGCTAAGTAACCTTTGTCGAAATTGCACCCAATCTCCTACAGTCAACACTCCACTTTTCTTGGGGACAGCCACCGTCAGGGACGTACCAAACAAGCGCTCAGAAACGAGCACTTCGTTGTCGGGAGTCACATCTTTGGGGGCACGTCCAATGCTTCGATGGTTGTACGCTTGAACCAGGTGCGGTAAGATGTCAATATACTTGAGAGTGTGGTGATGCGTAAAACATTTTTCCACATGCGTTCTTTCAAAGTGCGTTGAAAGCGTTCCAAGATGCTGGCTTTGGTTTCGGGATTCTCGGTGGTGAAAGAATGAATGTCACGTTTCTTTAATTCTTTTTGGAAAGCTTAGTTCAGAAATTCAGTGCCTTTGTCAGTTTGCCATCGAAGAGGGTGACGACCGCTCTGTTTCAACACCTGTTGAAGGGCTCGCACTAACTCGCAGATCTATTTTTAAGTCAATTTCACGACCCAGGCAAATTTGGAAAAGACATCGATGTCACAAAACAAATTTGTAGCCACGACTGTAGGTGGCCAAAAGAGAGACATCGGCTAAATCGGTTTGCCATTGATGATCGATGCGTTCCACTTGGGTGAGACTTCTGGAAAACTTTCGTAGAATGGGTTTGTGTAAAGTGTAGGTAGCTTGTTCTTGTAACCATCGTTGCACATGAGGTAAACGGAAACGTTTCAGCCGGGTTTTGGAAGCACGATACAATGTTTGAACTCCTCAGTAACCTGCAGGATGGGATGGATCGTAGTAAATGTTGGCTAACACCTTCTCCCTTTTTTGTTAATAAGTCACCCACTCTTCGCTGATGCTACTTTGGACGGGGCGAAAGGGTGGCTTATAAACGGATTTACGTGTCCGATGAGCCACGGGAGTAGAAGTCGAAGCTACTGGAGGTGGTAATGGAATGGCTTTGGTCTTCTTTTCTTTATCACTTCTGGGGGAAGGGATCAACAAGGACGCTGAAATCTTACTAGGAATGGGAGCTGCTGACGGTGTTTGAAAAACTTCTCGTATCTCTTCTTTCTCAGGCTTTCGTGGGGTTGCGTCTCTCATGGCCGCTGGGGGTGATGGTGGTGGTGGTGTGGGTGATGAACATTTCATCAAGGTTTTGAAATCCTTCATAGTGGGTAGAACTGTTTCATCTAAAGATTTCTGGTGGAAGAGTTGCAGTCGTTGCAAGAGTTGACCAGACTTTTTTGATTTTTCTGTTTCGGACAAATCGTGGAGATCCATCGATGACTGAAATTCGTGTTGTAACTGGGACATCTCGGTCAAATGTGGATTGGGAGGCAAATGCGGGGTCCGTTGTTCTTGCCAACGATGGTATTCCATTCATCGTTTGTAAGGTACTAAAGCTAGTTTTCGTCCTTCCATTCGATTTCAAGGGTCACGTCTGAGATCTTGGGACTCCAGAGGTCTCTTTTATCTTGCTCACACGAGTCCTCCCAGCATGGTTCCCAATACTCCTTTCGGCAAAGGTCCTAACAATTGTGACAAAATTCCTCCGCGTTGGACCAATAACGTCTTCTTTTGACGAATGGGGATTTTCTTTTGAACCATTTGGCGAAGGTGACGATGTTTGCCTAAGCATTGTTTCTGGTGTTTTGATAAAGATATCGTGCCTTTCAAGACGTTCAAACAACATTGCACACGGTATCGATGATGATGCAGTTTGAATGAGTTTTTTCCGCAGGGGTGGAGAAGCCTTGGACAGGACAGACAGCATGTCCCCATGTTTGACTAAACGAGGAGGCAACCCATTCCTTTTGTTTCCTTTGAGTTTAGAAGAGGGATGTTTTCTTTTCTGGAGGGTGATATCTTTGCTTGTTGGTTCCGGGACACTCACCAAAAATACACTAACGTCGATGACATAGCACACGCCCTTTTATATTTTTTTTTTACTATCGCTTCGTCATAAAGGTGACTATTTTTTTCCAAAATCGGCAAAGATTCATCCCCTTTGGTTACTCCTCTGTTTCTTTGGACTATTGTGTCTTTTCTTAGGGTAACGTCGATGCTTGGCTAAGCGCTTTGTCGGATGACGAGGCTGTCCTTGTCTCTTTCCTTTTTGGACAGGAGAATGACGATAGTGCCGGTGTGTACTTGTTTGGGGTGATATCTTTGAGCGTTCAGGAGCACACAAAACACTGATACCTATACTTTGTCTAAGTTCTTTTTTATCCTGGAACGCGTCGCCACTGATTGTCTTTGCGTCGTGTCAACTTGATTACAGGCATCACGCGTCGTGGAGGGGTTCGCAAAGGACTAAATCGGGACAGTACTTGCTTTGACAAGTCCAGTAAACTCTGTAAAATACCAGTAAACTCTGTAAAATACCCGATCTCTCTTGGACTTTGAATTTGGGAGCAGGTACTTTGTGAGCAGCTGCCACTGCAGCTAAAGAGGAGGAGGGTGTCACCGCTAGAGGTGAAGACATTGGGGACGCGGGTTTCCATGGTGTCATCAAATGAGGACGAAAGGGTGTCAAATGGGATTGGGTTGGCATCACCAGCAACAGAGAAGTGGAAGAACTTGAGGCTACCGGAGACGCGGTTACCGTCGTTGCAGGTCGTGGTTTGCGAATGTAAGGTTGCGTCCTGGTCGAAGTGTCTATCTTGCGGGTAGAAGCTGTTTTCTGAGGACTTTTTCCCCTGGGAACTTCCTTTTCTTTTTCTGTGGGCTTTTCTTTTTCTGGGGTTGTGACCTGCTCTTGACACCGTTGCTCTTTTTCTTCTTTAGGCTTCGTTTGGCTTTCTTTGGGAGTGGCTTTTTTACTTGGGGAGAACTTTGGAAGCATTAGGATCCTATTTTAAGAGGGAGCGAATGATGACACCTCCTAGAGTACCGCTAACTCCAGGTTTTAAATGATTTGCTTTTTGGCTTGAGTGTCGATGCGGGGATCGGCCAGTTGTGTCAAGGCTACTTTGTTTCTATCAAACAAGCGTTTGGTTTGATGAGGAATCTGAATGATGCCATGCCGTAATTGACGTGCTGTCACCGTAAACCATCGTAAGACTTCTTTGAGACTGGTTTCTAAGACACGGGCACGTATTTGTGGATTTTTCTCACGACTGATACCATAAAAGGCACGAAACAATTTGGTGGGAAGATGAGACTGAAGGACGTCATCTTGACGCTGTGTGAGATAAACGAAAAGTGTCCGAGGTTTTTATAGATTTTTTTTGGTTAAGTCGACGACGGAGATATGTACAGTACGGGCCCTCAGTCATGACACCAGTGGTGAAACAAATGGGTACGAAATCGCAAATAATCGGGGATAGTGGTTTCAAATCGACGAGTAGATAGGCATGTGGGGTTTGAATGGCATTGTCGTACGCATGAGTTAGCCAAGTTGTTCATAACTGTTTGGCTAAGACTTGCACTTGAGATTTCTCTCTAGGGCTTTTAAGCAAGATCACGTAATGAGCATTCGGACTGATGATGAGATGGGCTTTACTTTGTTGAAACAAATTTTGAGTAATGTAAATGACACTGGCTTTACGATGATGCCCTTTGCGCGTAAACCCCAGTTTAATTTATTCTTCGTCTTCTCCTAACATGTCGTCGAAAATGATTGGGAATTCTTCTTAGCAGCTTTACGGATCTTCCTATGACATCACTATAAACTGCCACATTGTAGACGACGTAGCGATATGACTGAAAAGTTGTTAAAGCTACGTTAAAAATCCAAATCACACACACTCTTCCTATGAATAGCGAGGATGGTGGAAAGTTAAAGCCTCACACCCTTATCGCTTTCTCTTTTAGCAGAACGTATCTGGTCCCTAACTGCACTATACGACAAAGGCACTTTTGAACTGATACTCTGCACGTGGTTGCTGAATCATGTTAGTCAAGCAATAAGGCAAGCACGCAACATTTGTACTGCTGCAGTAGGTAAAGAAGTTGTTAGTTTTGCTTCGATGTCATGCATTAGTTGGGTTACATTTATCATACGAAGCTTTCTCTTAGAAGCAAACAAAGATGGAGTGTTATGAACTGATACGTAGAGTTGGCATATGTCATCATTCACAGGACGGGAAACGTTTATTTGTTGTTTTAATGAAACAAAAGAATACCTTTTGTGCGTTCATGTGGTAGCGATGTATAGGATGCAGATGATTAAATAGTGGTAACGTTTTTTCATATTCATAAACATTATATCTGCCTTCGGTTAATTCCAACTGAATATTAGCCTCAAATACAAGCCCCAGGAAGAAAAAAAAAACAACATTTTGACGTCGTATATTTTAATCTAAGCTCATATTATAACCTTCCAGCTCTTTCTCAGATGTTGAATCTTGTCTGTATAATTTTCAATCCTACTGATATAGTAAATGACCATATTTGTTTTGGAGATCAGAACCTTGAATTAAGGTTTCGGATGTAAAAGGGCCTGATGGTATGAGTATAATACCCTATTTACAGATAGTTCCTATTTCGTATCGAAAACAGTTTCATGCGGATTTGGCAACGGAAGGAAAGACTCATGTAGACATATTGTATTGCAATAAGGTACAATTTAACGTTTAAATTTACTGAAGCAATTGAAGAATACATTTGTCAAAATATTTTTCAGGGCCACTCTGTTTTCTTGCCTCAAAAATGTTTTTTTTTTTAAATGTTGTATAGTTGTTGTATAGTTGTTTGTCTATTGTCTGTGCTATATCTGTACACCCGCCCTTTGCTCAGTACTGTGACGCCACCTGCCCTGGTTGCAACATTGTTACCAATCTTCCCTATCGTGACGTCAGACGCTATACAAACTCCACTTTCCCTTGTCCGTAAACAGACCCAATATTCCCCATTTTCAATTCCCCTTGAGGCTATAGTGCAGAGATCTGTTTTTAACATAGAAGTCTACGTGAGGCTATAAATTTTGAGGCTATAGTGCCGGGACCTGTTTTTAACATAGAAGTCTAGGTGAGGCTATAGTGCCCCACTTCACTACTGGAAGCCCACTAATAATCCCCGTCTCAAAAGTTGAAATTAGGTGAGGCTTACCAAACTCAGAGTAGTCCTTTTTGTTTCCATCAACCTTTGTGGTGCAGACCAACGGAGAAATAGATGTGAAACGCGTGGAACTATGCCTGGGAAATGAGGTCACGACGGTGAGTGTGTCTTGTAAAGGAAAGCCTTATCTGAGGGCCAGCCGAATATAAGGCCACACAGGTTTCTACAAATAGAACTAGTACTATATATTAACAACTTCTCTATGTTTTTGCTCGTATGTATGTTTATGAATATGTTTGTCTTCCCCCCAAAAAAAATTCTTCTTCTGTATATTTTTGTTATTTTTTATATGATTTTTTTAAAAATGTCATCTTTTGGGTTGGATGGCTAAATTTTTGTCAATATTTGGTTACATATTTTTAGTAAATTGTTTTAGGAATTTTTTTATAACGTTTTAGTGCCCAAACGTTCACCTTTCTGCTAAGGCAAATAGGGATATACGGCGGCCATTCTGAATTTAAATTGGCAACATGGTTTACGTATGTAAAGCATATGGCTGGTTGGGCCTTACATTATCAAGGGATTAAGAATGTATATTGGATCCATTATTGAATTCCATAGATTCCAACAATGTATCATCCTAATGTTAAGTTACCGCTTGACGCCAGAAAAACCCCAATGTTAATCATCTGTACGTTTTTAACATACAAATTCATGTGGCCCCAAGTTTACATCTTTTACATATAGCGTCATATTGAAAAATTCCCATTTACACCAGAATTACCCTTATCACTACTGTTATTTTCATGCATACACGCTAAAATACTTCGTTTTACAAGAAAATATAAAAATTGCATATGTTAAATATATATTAACCCCCAAAAAGTAAATATTAACAAACGACAATCTTAATAGCATATCCAGACATACTGGACATAACAAGTAATTAGTTTAATATGGCTGTGTCTACCGATGCTGTAGGCTTCTTTTTTCATCACCTAACGGGCTAATTGGCGTCTCTGGCGTTTTACATACATATATAAACCCTTCCTTGTTAGCTCATTCACGTACATTTTCGTTCTAGAAAAAGAGCTCGATTCTGAGTGTTTTTCACAAAGTAACACATCTTTTAAGAGCTTATTAAATATTTACATGTTTCTACATCCACGTTCCACGGTGTGGACTCCAGTGGATACAAATCATATTTCAACACAACTTGTAAGGAAGTTTAAATAAACTAGATACAAGCTGAAAAGTATTTGTAACATTCTAGATATAAACACCGTTATAAAATTTGATCCAAGTTTCATGAGCGCAGCCATTAACTAGTCACGTGATTTGACAGCCATTAGATACGGCACAAGTGACATGATCAAAACAACATCAGTATTTTTATTTACATTTTATCTTGCTCGTTTTCTCCTATAACGTTACATGGATAGCGATGGAAAATAGGAAATAAAAATAGTGGAGATAGATCATGTTACGTCAATGGATGCTCAAATAATCACCGCAAACACTGTTTGTGGACTAAATCAATATTGTAAATTATTCGTGACAGTGCGTGTTTGGCAACATTTAAATGTCAGTCTTTGCCGTCAGATTTGCATTCAACTGAAATCACTAATAATATGACTTCCAACAGAAACAATTTCAGAACGTTGCCCAGAATATTTTATAGAAAACTACCCTCGACTACGTGTATTACTGACTGTGCAGAAACATTTATTCCTAGGCCAACTAATCTCAAATCTCAAAGGTTTAAGTGGGACTTATGGCGATTATAAATCGCACAACACTGCTAAATATATAGTATATATCTACATGGCTAAATCATATATATTTAAAGGACATTTTGGAGGACAGGCATATGATGATGAATTTATAGTTGAAAAAGCGGATTTTTTAAATTACCTTCGCCCTGGTGTGTTGTTTATCTAGATATGTAGCTGACATTGCTTATGGGAAGGACTAGTAAATTTCTCAATTTGCGTGTTCTGCTTGCTACATGGTGATTTAAGTTATATACCAGGCCTAAAGAAATCATAACATGATTACAAGAATCAGAACCAACATAAAATTATTATATAAAGTTTAAGACACAAATGCGTACCTGTTAGAAACGTCATACTGAACAATAAGCGATCTTCCTTAATTTCATGAACTATCCGTGACATAATTTTCTCTGCATAAAATGTACATAGCCTTGTATCATTTACAGAATTTTCTTAATACTTTACATTAAAAAACTATTGGTCATCTGCACTGAGCCATACAAGAAGTTTATATTTCCTAGAAAAGTACACATTGTCATCTGTATTTGTAACTAGAAAACTCTGCTCCCTTCCTTCCTAATAATCAGCCTGTCATTTTGCTCTTTTGAACGTCATGATTCTTGCTTAAAAATAAGTTCATCCGTTGTGGTCCCATTTGGAGGCATTGGACATATCATTTCATTCAGTTTGTCGTCGTTTAAAATTATATCTGAGCCAAATGACTTCCAGGTTTCCCGCACATATAAATGTATTTCTTTTTCATTTACAGAATATTCATCAGAATTTAAACATTGGTTTGCAGCCATTTCACTCTAAAGTCTGTCCTTTGAGAATTTATTTTCAACAAATTTGGAATGTAAGTGCTTTCTTAGAAAAATGTGTTTAATTAGTGGAATATTTTACGGGTATTCTTAAGCACCGACTCGTTTTCTTTACAATCTATATCGCTAGTGATATGACGGAAGCTACATCCACGCAGTTAGCGACCTCTTTCAATACAAAGAGTGAGACATAGAAAACCAGGTATATAAGTAGTAATTTTCCAATGAACAATGCCCTTTGTGAGAGTTACAACTCCATACTAGAGGACAAATAATTGTGAGAGTTAGAACTCCATAATAAAGGAGGAACAATACCTCTTGTGAGAGAACTCCATAATAGAGGAGGAACAATACCTCTTTTGAGAGTTAGAACTCCATAATAGAGGAAGAACAATGCCCTTTGTGAGAGGTAGAACTCCATAATAGAGGAAGAACAATGCCTTTTGTGAGAGTTAGAACTCCATACTAGAGGACAAATAATGCCCTTTGTGAGAGTTAGAACTCCATAATAAAGGAGGAACAATACCTCTTGTGAGAGAACTCCATAATAGAGGAGGAACAATACCTCTTTTGAGAGTTAGAACTCCATAATAGAGGAAGAACAATGCCCTTTGTGAGAGTTAGAACTCCATAATAGAGGAAGAACAATGCCCTTTGTGAGAGTTAGAACTCCATAATAGAGGAAGAACAATGCCTTTTGTGAGAGTTAGAACTCCATACTAGAGGACAAATAATGCCCTTTGTGAGAGTTAGAACTCCATACTAGAGGACAAATAATGCCTTTTGTCAGAGTTAGAACTCCATAATAAAGGAGGAACAATACCTCTTGTGAGAGAACTCCATAATAGAGGAGGAACAATACATCTTTTGAGAGTTAGAATTCCATAATAGAGGAAGAACAATGCCCTTTGTAAGAGTTAGAACTCCATAATAGAGGAAGAGCAATGCCCTTTGTGAGAGGTAGAACTCCATAATAGAGGAAGAACAATGCCCTTTGTGAGAGTTAGAACTCCATAATAGAGGAAGAACAATGCCCTTTGTGAGAGGTAGAACTCCATAATAGAGGAAGAACAATGCCCTTTGTGAGAGTTAGAACTCCATAATAGAGGAAGAACAATGCCCTTTGTGAGAGGTAGAACTCCATACTAGAGGACAAATAATGCCCTTTGTGAGAGTTAGAACTCCATAATAAAGGAGGAACAATACCTCTTGTGAGAGAACTCCATAATAGAGGAGGAACAATACCTCTTTTGAGAGTTAGTACTCCATCATAGAGGAAGAACAATGCCCTTTGTGAGAGGCAGAACTCTATAATAGAGGAAGAACATTGCCCTTTATGAGAGTCAGAACTCCATAATAGAAGAAGAACATTGCCTCTTGTAAAAACTGAAGCTCTGTAACAGAGGAGCAGCATTGGACACCACCCACTGTATTCGAAATACTTTCCCGACTTAGATCGGTGTCAAACATTTTCTGAGTGTCTTTGTCCTCGTTCCATTCTATACTGTTTCCAGGCTTGAATTGACACCAAAGTTGCATTCTTAATGTATTTGTAGGTGATGACGGTAGTTAAGAAGTTTTCGTTGATTAATTTCTGCCAAGACAAAGCATTAAATGTACCACTTATGCTACTAATACAAAAATATTAAGACAATATATATTTAATTCGTATCATGAAATAAGACGATATGGAAAATATGTCCTATGTATCATTCATGATGCGCTTATCCCTTAAGCCAAAGAAGAGCCACTACAGTACAATTCTAAACATACCTCTGCCAGTTGTGTCGGCCTCTTTACCCAGCGGCTATTTTAGGACTTCTACTGCAATAAAAGACTGGAATTTTGCTTCATATTTTCATGATATAAAATTCGGAATAAATTTTAAGGGCATATACACATATATTCGGTCTTTTTCAAGTTAGGGCCATATGTTGGTAAGCGATAATCAAATCTGTTATCTGACATATGGATATCCTTGGCCACAGACAATTGACATACACTCGACGACGACAATAAGAAATCTAAATAAAATAAAACCAAAGATCTAAGATTAATGTCATCCCATGCCTTCTCAGAATTAATATATTGTCCAGCTTCAAGTATAGCACTGTCCCGCTTCTCTTTCTCCTGCCGCTCTTATCTTCTTAAAAATGTTTCTTTGCAAATCAAACAATATCTTGCATACAACACAGCCTTCAATATTTTCAAAAGCTAATCCTGGTTGTAAGTTATTTTTATTCTTAACCCAAGTCGGGTAACATAGCCTTTCTCTGTAGATTTGATGTCGTCCTCACCAGAGTGCTTCACTTAAACAGTATCTTCAAATCGGCCTGGTTTGGGTGGGTATCGTAGCATAGTTTATAAATATGAGATAAAACGTCAACACACACGTCATTACCATACTTTGGTTAATTAAGGTGACGTAAAATCAGAATGTCAAGTTGAAATACATTGTGTGACGTTATATGCATACAAAAAATAATAACGGTCACCGCGGCACGTCAAGTGGACGTGTTTCAGTACAACACAAGTGTGATCTTTAGCTAGTACATCTAAGAAAGAATAAAAAAGAATTAAAATAAAATGACTCGTTTCTAAATCCTAAACAGGTTTCCATAACAGGTTGCAAAACTTCAGGCTTTATGGAGAATTGTTTCAAATCACTATTTTTTAAATCCTTGTTAATATCCCACAAGTTTTAAATGTGAAAACCAACTGAAAATCGTACTCTCGAGCATTTCATAAAACAAGTACTAAAGAGTTCAGATCAACTTTGTTTGAACACATCAAAGTTTGCAACTCCCTCTAACACTACGTTCCACAGTTTGTTAATAAAGGGTTTCCAGGCTACACTGATGTGCTGACCAGTTCATTGTAATATCTGCAAAAACAGAGTTTATTCAAAATCTGCTACAAATAATTCGACAAATTATACTTACTGTCAACACCATTCTATGCTACTCATATACTTTTTCAGAATACAAAAATACCACTAGCTGGTTTAAATTATATATATTTACTCTTATACAAAGAAAAAAGGATGTTTCTTACAATGTCAATGTAAATAAACAATAAGAACGTTAATAAAAGCAATTTGTTCACAATGTCTTTTAAATATGTTTTAAATTGTTCTCGTTCTTTGAAGGTGGAACTTTTTATTAATAAAATTATGCTGAAATTTACAATACCCCTAATAAAAAATACTTACTAACCTTAAACCATGACATAATATATTGTATGCCTTGACATTTGATACAAATTACAACATACAGAGAACCCTAGGAATTTTCTCCATGAATAGCATAGATTACCTGCAAAAGCAGCCCTCCGTCATTGCGAAAAGATGATTTGTACATTAAAATGGAATAACCCACTAAAAATATACGGACGATAGAAAAGTCCACAAATTAAGCTCTTGATGTGCAGCTGAAACACGTGGTATCTTTTCTACCTTAGTTTAGCTTGCAGATAAAACCTTGTCTGTTATTGTCCTTGAGCTATTCCTTTCGTGAGAATGGGGCCATTATCAGCAAGAAGAACGAGGGGCCACACACAGAAGTCTACTTTGGTCCCAGATTTGGTGTAAACTCGGTATAGAGAGGTGTCAAATGCGTCTCCTTTCTTTACCCATGGCATATATATTGGAAGATCTTGTACGCACATAAACTACACAATAGCTACGCAATTCCAGGCATATGTAATATGGTTAATATTACTGGGGTCAATTTCCTTTAGAATTAGTTTCCAAAACACTTTCAGCATGAATGTCTGAAAAATTAAAAAAATAACATTATGAATTTTAAAATAAGACGTGTAGTTTCAACATATACTAAACCGATAGAAGACAAAAATATGTCGAGTTTTTCTTTTTAATTTAAACAACATAGGCACGTTCTCGCTTCACAAATGATTCATATTTCACCAGGGTAAAGTCTATCAGAAGAAGCACGTTATACATTTTGAACCTCGTATTGAATCATTAGCGTTCATTAAGATTAATGAGACTGACTATTTTTTCAGTTGCCAAATAGTTGAAGCAAAATTACACCGACAAATACTTTTCAGAATCTTTAACGTCCTCATTCAAAGTATCTATACGTCCTTATTTTATCTTAAAAGTAAGACCTTTTGAATGTAAACCCTGATCTTCTGAAGTCACAACGTTGTGTTTGGAGAGATTTATCACTGAACCTAGATAGCAAACCTTATTAAAAATGAAAGACTTCTGATTTACGAAACTGATGTATCAGTTGTATTGCTGATTACATGTTGAATTTGAAGAGGCAAGTACTGCCACCTCTTTATGCAATTTAGGTAATGACCAGCGTCTATGTCTTGAATGTCATTATTATTCTTCATCGAATTCTAATGGCTTGATGGGTAAGTCCAATAAACGGTCGCCCGTTAGTCGAAATGGGTGTTCCAGTGCGTACACAATCTGCTTAATATTCGCTTGGAGTTGGGATGCTTGAATACTTAATCAAAGCAAAAGGTACGAGTGCAAAGACAGATAGATGAATGGATAGGTGGATGGATTGACCATAATAATAATTGAATCCTTGACATCATTGAAAAAGGTATATGCTATACATTGACAGTGTTATAGGGCCCTGGTACATATCAATATCGAATAAGATATAAATCATATTATTTAATTCCTCCACTCTGCCTCTGCTTTTGTCCTCTTTTGTCTCTCTGTCTGACAGCTGTAATGTTCCAAACTATAGTCGTATACAGCACGTCAACCTGTTACTTAGTTTGTCATTTCAATTATAATTCTCTCTAGTAACTTAAGGTGAGGGCTTTATTAGGAGTTCCAATATACAGAAGATAAACTAAGATTGAGAGATTTAAAAAAGCGAATTGTTTAGCATCGGGAATACAAATTTATTGAACTGGAAGTTTTTAATCCCTAAATTGTTGGTTTATTATTTCCATGGTTCCATAATCTAAACACTTCCTGAATCGGGGATCGCGAATAAAGTCTCGTGGTCAACATTTTGACTGTTAGACCTACCTTTTCATTGAAGCATGCAAAAATGTAAATCAACTCCAACCATGTCAATTTTTGTGTACAGCCACAGACTGCATAAGTACTTGTAACAATCTTCTCTGAAGTCTGGTTAACATTTCGATATATTCATGTTATATACATATCATAAATATATACAAAAATGATGTTATACCTGTAATTATTTTTAATTTCTATAGGTGTCTGTAGCAGACTGATATTGTGTGAAAACGTAAAGTGAAGATACGACTGCTTATATATGTAATAATAAAGGGTATACAACGTCTTAACATCATTCTTAATATGCCTGAATATTAACTTCATGCATGCAATATCACCTGAATGGATCTAAAGATATACTGACATGTTTATTCATGGAAGTATCTCAAATGATAACATCACCGTTGCCAGTTCAATTTGCAACTGGCTTTGAATTGAGAAAAAGCAGCTAATTACCTATTTAGTTAGCTTTGGACGCATTTGAACTAAATGTCTACCTTTTAGCTATTCTGTTGGAAACTTAATATAAGTGCTAAGTTCCACAACTTTACAAACGCTTACAGTATTTGAAACCTCACAGATCTGAACTTTGTTTTAATTAAATAAAACCCACCAAAAGAAACGTCGCAACTGTGTTCTACAACCATCATTTACCCTATCTCTAGTATAAGGAAAGGGGGTTGAGGCACGATGGAGGAGTTTTCTGATTGTCCTTAACAACATGTCCATGATGCGTGGGACATGTTTCGACTCACTTTTTTAACAAATTTTACTCAGATTTCTATGAAAGATAAGTGTAAGATCATAATTTCTTCTAATTTTAGAACTTATGACAAATGGTCGTAGAAAATAGATATCGAGCTTCATTAAAGTGGGTATAATTTTAATAAGAATATCGATTCAGAAAGTTCCAGAGTAGGTACAATTCAATATTTTTGTAGAGTCATATACACAAAACATCGAACGTCAACAATAAGATACCAAAGATCGACGCTTAAGGTTAGGGCGCACTGAGTCTTTCTTCATGTAGCATGTCAGACATGTCTGTATGTAAGTCATTCTAAAGTTGACATGTTTCTACACATCATAAAGATGAACATTCATAAGGAGCCATGGAACTGAAATCAACTTACAGCACATACGTCATGTTTCAAATATGGCGCATCCAGCTTTAACTTTATCGCAGCAAAGATCTTTAATAGTTGCTTCTTCCTTGTGATGATTTTAAAATAAATAAATAAAGAGCTTATACGTAGGACAAGTTTCCATCAGAATGCGTTAAAACTAAATTTGTCAAAATTATTTACGTTCGGTTTACTATTGATTTAAGTATAACATGACTATAAAACAAAGAAGTAGACTATATCTTAACACTGAGAAAGGGTTACTTTTTCTTCTGCATTAATACCTAAAACCTATGTTGAAGTGAAGATAAGATCCTGCGGAGTAATCTGAAAATATTTTATCAGGAGGAAAAAAATCTCGTTCAAGAGTGTTTAATATCAAAGAAATAAAATGTGTGAGAGTTTTACAAATAGTTTCAATGGACCATGAATTAGGAATGTGAACAATAACACTACGGCATTCCGCCTTCTTTGAAATGATATGTTTAAATAATCGAAAGTTATAGACTTGGACTGTACATTATATTTTTTGTTTCAAAATGGTAATATGTGTTAGAAATATTGTCAAATTGGATATTCCTCATAAAGTGGATCAGATAACTTCAATATATTATTATTTCTAGTGGACTGTCAATGAAGGTAGAATTTATAGAATCCGTATTGGTTTTGTCCTTTAGAACTGTCTAGGATTACGATTCAGGATGATGTGATTGTTAATTTTATTCAGTTCATGTGATATTACATAGCATCGCAAGTTTAGCAAGGTGTGACCCTAATGTTGCTGATTACTTTTACACAAAGTAAATATCAAATATTCTTTTGCGGGGAAAGGGTATTGCAAATTAGCATGCAAATAAGATCTTACAATCTATATATGTATAGGATTGATACGTTTTGGAGCAATTTCGTTCAGCTGCGCTTGTCAAGGCACGTATTGGCAAATATCAGTTGAATAAATCTTACACCGGAGAAATAAAGAACAAACACTGGTAATATTGTAGAAAGACGAGTTTTCACATCCTAAACTTTGAAGAATGAAATCGTGTTACCACTTTGGATGCATTTCGTTCTTGCTGCATGCTATGCATTCGCTTTGACAGTTCTTCGGACGCTCTTTGTCTACAGCATCCATATGCACGCTGTAAAAATAACATAATCCCGTCAAATATTATGACGCTCTTTGTATACAGTACAGTGCTGTAAAAATAGTATACTCCCGTCAAATATTTATGACGCTCGTTGTCTACAGCACTTATAAACATGCAATAAATATAATACTCACTTCAACTATTTCGACGCTCGTTGTCTACGTCTTTATGAGTATGCAGCTAAATATAAAACTCACGCCAGCTGTTTTGACCCTCATTGTCTACATTTTTTTTATTAGTATGCAGTAAAATATATGACTCACTTCAAACATTGGTGTTTTCTTTACCTTTCCATCAGAATACTTTGCTGCTATTTTCTCTGGAGAGTTAATATTTTAGAAGAACAGTAAAATATATCTTTAATGTTGCATTTTTTACCGTGCGGTGTTTCGTTTGTGTGTTTCAGTTTGTTTTGTTTTCTCATAATTTTTAGCCAAACTACCAGGTCCTGTCCCCCCAATCACCACAACCACTCCAATATTCAACTGGAAACCTTAACTATACAATTGTACCTACCCGGACAATTCTGAGTAGATCGTAGAAATATAGGTTTCCTCCAGTCTTTGTTTCTGAAGGAATTCAAAACTTCTGTTTATTCATTACTATAAAGTTTTGAGAACCGTTGGGCTAGGATTGTCGGTTGGTTATTGTCTGATGCATCCACATTGTTTGGATTTCCTTGATACAACAGCAAATTGGCTTCTTCACTCCGCCTGTAGGATGTATAAAACAACTCAGTTCTCCATTTAGTGTAATCCTTAAGCAAAAATGTGTTCAAAGGAAAAGATGCAATCACTCTTCTGTCAAGAAGATCTCACATTTTAGTTGTTGTTTTTTTTTTTTTTTTTTTACAAAAACGTCAAAAAGTCTTCACAAGTAATAATGTCGACCTTTTACTTTGTTTTTATTCTTTCCTGCAAATATTGCAAAACGCTTATTATGGCCTTAAATCATAAAATAAGACAGGATTGTTCCATATTCAAATCTGAATATTGATTTTGTGAGAATACTGAAATCTTAGCCTTGGTTTATAAGGTTATATTTAATAGAAACAATTTACGTTTTCTGGTGAAACCCTCTGGCATATAAAAAATATGATGCATGTACGCTCATAATATATATATATATATATATATATATATATATATATATATATATATATATATATATATACCGGAGTGAATCTCTGTATCTAGGACTTTCCAGACTTCGTTTGTTGCTGTTGATACCCGGTCCTAGTGCTGCTTCAGTGCCATTGGTGTAGACATGTTCAGTAACCTTCTATGTCACCGGCCCAGGAGAATTTTCGATTCCGAAACCGTCTCCTTTGTGATCACTCTGTTTGGGATCCTTGTGAATCCTGTCATTTTTACCATGATCTGTTTCTTTTATACTGGGATCTTTTGATCGTGAGCACAGCTTTGAATTAGACAACCTTGAAACTTCATATGTTGTCTCCGTCGGAATAAACTTAACGTCATTGGAACCATGCAAGAAATCGAGTAACTTATAATTTTCCTTCCCTTTCTCTACGTGATTATTGCTAAGGCGTTCCGTGTTTTGACATGATTCGTCGATATGTTTTCTATCTTTCTCTGTTAAAGTAGCATTTGCAGACAACCCCTGTTCATTACATTCTTCCAGATTTACGTTTTGACTTGAGTTTCCTTTACTATCAGTACCTACGATGCCTCCTGTCTCCACCTCTGACTGAGGACTATATCTGGACTTAGTGTAGTCTGTCTTCGGGACACTTCTTCTTCCATCATTTAAAATCGATTGCTTTTCGCTTTTTGTCTGTATTTCGTTCCACTGATACATGGCTGAGATGCCTCCGGTGGTAATTGGTCTGTGCATTTAAAGATATGATATTCAATGTCAAATAAATATTGTTACTGGTTCTAATGATTGATGTAGTTGTTTATATTATTTCATTAGGTATTTCATATTCTTTATGCCTTAACTTGATTTAGATGTTAGCCACTGACTGAAACTAAGTCCATATTATGGAAAGATAGAATATACGGGATCATATTTAAAAGTTCTCCTTTCGAATGAAATTTATGAAACTAGCTGTAAGAATTTCTGTTTCATGTTGTAGCAAGCAAAAACAAAACAAGCAAACCCTTGAAGGTTGTTCAGTTAGTTTCATACATTCTTCAAAGTGAACACAAAATAGTTAACGATTTTTATAATATGACAAATATTTCGGATTAATTTAAGACAACTGCAAAACGTTGTAGTGAAGTGACTTTAAAATAGAGCAAAATATCTCGATTAAGACTTCCAGTATAACTGGAAATCAGTTGGGACATGATAGGATTGCTACCTATATGTTTACACTTTTGCATAACGAATGGGAATGAACAATTGATGATACCATTAGCGAGTGATCTTCACTCGCAGTTGGTCGTATGGGAGCGTTTACTGTACATGTTTCAGACACATTGTCCCCACTAATATGACGTCTCTGTGTCATCTAAGACATCATTAGGTGTACAATGGAGCATTGGATGATTTTTGTATATAAAAAAACTCACATGGTTTTATTACTCTAAAGAACACAACACTCAATCGATAATAAATGTTAACCAAGAATAAAGGAAACAAGAACTTGTGCCATTGTTACATAGATGTAAAGCCTTTGAAACATTAACGTTCGATCTTTTCAGCACAGTGTACTTGGGCTGTAATAGGTACAGAAATCGAACACCAGGAGAGGAGAACAAGTAGAAAATAAATGAACAATAACTCTATTTACCTTGTCACCCATGTATATATTAATCAAGGTATTAAATTTTATTTTAAAGCAGTTCGACTAAATGTATGTAAAGCAATGTTAGATCGTCTATATAAAAAAATAATGATAATTGACTCACCTCATCTTGTTTCTTCTCGAGGCGGTCAAAAAGTGTATGAACAAGTTTATATTCTCGCAGAGCGCCATCTAGAGCTTTTTGTGCTACTGGAAACTTCCTTGTTACGAAGATATTGAATGAAGACTTCAAATTCAAACACAGAAAATTGTTCCTGTTTAGACTTTTGTAATCTGTAGTACATGTAATTAAAATCTATAAATATATCATTCAAATCCGGCACTGTGAACTCGTGGAGTTTATTGTCGCCACGTTTCTGAATAAAATCCATCCGTTTTACCATTCGATGATCCATTGCTTATTTAAAATGAATTCCATGTTTGACATGTCTTAATGTGGATTCTCAATTTTATTCCATTATATTATTTCACTTAATAAGTTTTTCGTCATTAATAACTGCCCTTTCTTATCCCTTGTTGTTTGTTAAATTAGTTAGCACTTTCAAATCTATTTGGAAAGAATGATGATGTCATTTATTTTCCTATACACTAAACATATTCTGCATGAAAAACTAAGATCATAGTTTTGACTGATTTTGATAATGATTTTAATCGACTTGGCAATTGTATAAATTCCGGTTGATAATTTTGCTTGACATGTGCACACAGTATTTTTCCGTTACTAACTGTTTATTTAACCCGGTTATGATCTGGAAAAAAATTATTTGGTAAAGTGCTAGACAGGCCAAATTTAATTTAGACTTTCTGGACTAATGGCAGGAGAAATAAATTTGGAATTTCTCGAGTAGTGACAGCATAAATATTCTCATTTAAAGTAACCTAAAATGACAAAATGTGAATAATGAAAATATCATACATATTAGAAACTGATAAAAAGACGAACGAGTCTTCACGTAGTCCTTTGTGAACAAAGCTTGGGTGTAGCAAATGTATCAAAACAGCAGAAAACATCGATTTAGATTTTGGGCTAAATTAAGTTAAATCAGATTAAAGTCGGTGTAATATCTCACAGTATTGTTTCTGAACATGGTTTAGTTTATAATATCTACCTTTGTTGCATTTTTTATGAATATGTTACAGTCGTCTCACTTGACAATTATGTTTGTAGTTGTAAGTAAATCATTCATAACGTTGAAACTTACATTATACTCTGGACAATGATCACGAAAATCTAAATATACTTTCAGTTCCAAATGGTCAATATCTTCCTTTGAAGTTATGTCAATAATTGTAACGACTTAAATTAAATCCTTGTTGGATCAATACACTTTGTACGTTATTTACCACGCATAATTGTACATATTTTCTTCATCAATAGCTCTTCACAAAGCATGATTACCTACCGACTTCCAGAGATACATTATATTCATTTTCAAGTACGTGTTGTTCTACTTTTTGTAAATTAAATTCCTATGCTTGCTTATTGTACATGTGATTTCTAAAGAGACGTTGAAGAATGTATCCAAAGAATGGTGTTGGCATAAACGCTTATATATATTTCCCCTTAATTGATTGAACAGTTCAGTTGTGAATAGATAACTGTATACGGTGTAGTAAGATAAATAGGCACGTTAGAATGGATCATTTGACAGTAGATGAAATAAAACTTAATTATGCACTTTAAGATAACATTGGATTCACATAAAATTTTAATAGCATATTATAACATCCTGATAAAACAGTCAATGCATAAATATATTTTTAAAGGTCTTATTTGGTAATCGCTGTAACACAATTGTTGTAACGTCGGATGTTTGTCCCAGAGTCTCGGGTTCTATACCCGCCTAGGTCAGCAAGGTTAGGTTGCCGTGGCATGTCTTAGAGCACGCCACTTAGGTCACATTTCTTCGGCTTAATATTGACAATAATTTATTGAAAGTGCCTCAAAAAAAGAACAACCACCCAACATATCGTATATTTCTTAATACTGAGAAAATTGATATAATCTGTATTATTATTATTATTATTATTATACACTAAGGCATGATATCCATGGTGTTCTTGAGATCCTTTACCAGCGCTTGAGCACTGTGTCGGTCCCTTTGGGGGTAATTTAAAACATTAACTATCAATCTATGGCTAAAAATAATTCCCTAGACTTCGAAATGGTATGTAGAGTTTGACGGCACATCAGCACATTCCTGAATAAACAGTATTGTTTGCGTTAAGGCATCACCAAAAAAAAAAAAAATAGATAAAGGTAAAATACTGAAATACATTGTCCACATTTGTGTTGTTCACAAGTCCAGTACCTTCTCTGGAACATCATTAAGGAACGGATAACGTATGCAGATCAATGACAATATGGCTTGGAGCTATCCTATCGTGTCATTGGTCTATCAGTTTCATCGAGAGGATTAATGTTATATATATTTAATTTGTATTGTGTTGGCTTTTCTCTGTGATTGTATGTTTTATTATATGTTTTTATATCTATTTCGTGAGAGTGACCTTGGTCAGTAATCGAATTAAGGGTTACCTGACTTGCGACATTTATTTTGTAAACAACATATCAACATAATACATACATATTATTTCTCTATCATTATAGAATAAGTATTCAGATCATTATTACTGAAGGCAAACAAGTTTATTTAATTTGAACTCAGGTCATTGGTGTTCTCCTTAGGAATTAATAGTATACCTCCTGTTTTATGTGCTCTTTACTTAATTTTTAATATGAGACCTGGTATTTTTTACAACTTGGAATATTCTTGAAACGAATTCGATGGGAAAATGATCCTTGTCCTGGTTTTTAAACTGTGTCTTAATTTTTAATAGTAAGTTGGATTAAATTAGAATTGATCGTTCCTAATTTAACATCCTCAGTGGAACCAGTTTCATTGTTATGTTCACTTTTTAATTTGGAAGGATTTATTTATCTCAGTTATTCACGGAATTACAAGTTGTTCACTAATACTTCTTGGACTAAATAATTATTTTTGCAACTATTGTGAATTCATTCAAGGACAGCTTGGACTATATCATTGTGATACATCAATACTGTTGGCGCATTAATACATTCGAGGCTCTTGGAATATCAACACATTCAATATTGGAACTTATTCGGAATACCACTGGAATTCATTTGGCACTCTATACATTTAGGACTTTGATAGAACTTTCAGGACGCTGTAGGATTTATTTCACAATACGTTTAATTCTTTAAAAAAATTTTACTTTGTATTCTAAAGACTATAGAGTCGTAGCAATTATAATCAAAATTCAGAATTTAAACAAATATATCTGAGTTATACCAATGACAACATGGTTTGATAATATCATGTTGTTTGATATGGCGATCCCTGCCCTAGGGTCTAGCGTTCAGTAAAAGTATTAGAAATCCAATGCAGGATCAGTTTTCAGAATCACCTCGGAATGACACGCTATGGTATATATGTGCTGATTTGTGCAGCATTCGAGCACATGTCCTAGTGTGCAAGTTCTAACTGAAAATAAAACATTATATATAAGATATGTCACAAGTAAAATTAAAACTGTACCGAACATTAGGATTGTACCGAACATTAACACTGTCCCGAACGTTAAGATCGTACCGAACATCAAAACTCTACCGAACATTAAGATTGTACCGAACATTAAAACTGTACCGAGCATTACGAATGTACTGAACATTAAAACTGGACCGAGCATTACGATTGTACCGAACATTAAAACTGTACCAAACATTAAGATTGTACCGAACATTAAGATTGTACCGAACATTAAAAATGTACCAAACATTAAAATCGTACCGAACATTAAAACTGTACCGAACATTAAGATTGTACCGAACATTAAAACTGTACCGAACATTAAGATTGTACCGAACATTAAGATTGTACCGAACATTAAAAATGTACCAAACATTAAGATCGTACCGAACATTAAAACTATCGAACATTAAGATTGTATCGAATATTAAGATTGTACCGAATATTAAATTGTACCGAACGTTAAGATTGTACCGAACATTAAAACTGTACCGAACATTAAGATCGTACAGAACATTAAAACTGTACCGAACATTACGATTGTACCGAACATTAAAACTCTACCGAACATTAAGATTGTACCAAACATTAAAAATGTACCAAACTGTACCGAATATTTAGATTGTACCGAACATTAAGATTATACTGAACCTTAAAACTGTACCGATCATTAAGATTGTACCGAATATTAAAACCGAAAAGCACACTTAATAGAGTAATAGGATCTTCGATAGTTTGTGTATGTTCATCCCCAAACCAGACCAGTACGGATATTAGAAGCAGTTTGAAGGCTGTAAAATGAAGACCAAGTTCTTGTAATAATAATTACATACCAGCGTAGATCGCATACAGTAATGATACATCATTAGCATATTATCACTAATATTTGATAACAAATATAAGTATAATACGTTATTTTTTTAATCTGGTAAAGGAAGTTGGATTTTATAATTATATGCACTTTTAATGGTAGGAGCTGTGATTTTAGTCAGATAAAGAAATAGTCCGACATTAATAATCCTTGAAGACTTGAAGATAAAGGTATTACATACAGGACAAAGATACACTAGAACAAGACATAAAATTACCAAATATCAATACATTACCATGTCTGGATATTTAATTAATATAATTCTTTTAACTAAAGACACATAAATAGACAATATCATTTGCCAACAAATATTAAATGATACTTGCATTTTTTATAACAGCTACAGTTTCTAAAATCTATATTGCTCTATTCATTATTTGTTGGATATTTTCGACATTTTCCAATAGCAACACACATTAATACATTAGAATCAATGAAACTAGAATGAATGAATAAATACTAATAATAATAATAATAATAATAACAATAACAGTAATAACAATAATAATAATAATACATCTTGATGAACTTGCTAGATTAGAATTCTAGAATTCTAGTACTCGGTGCTATGTCTCCCAACCTTTATTTTACATCAGATACAAAGCTTCTGTAGCCATCAAACTAGACAACTTAAAATCAACAGAAAACTAAATTATTATTGGCTCGCCATGATAATCCAGTCTGGCATGCCAGTAAACACATTCCCTCTTAAACACCGTCATTTTATGCTCATTTAATCAATTGACTTGTAACTATTATTTAACAATCATACCGATATGTTTGTAAAGCATAATTTTCTACCACCTTCACCGCAGTTTAACAGCATTTGTTAAGAATAGAGTTTCTTTTTGTATAAAATAGGTCACATGGCCCTTTAACTGAAACCTGTCACCTAGTATTGTCCATTATAATAAATCAAAGCATTATAACCAGCCAAAAAGAGTTCAGCTGGGTTTGAAGATTGTTAATAACGTAGTGTATGACACTCTTTGAATTAGATCACAAGGTACATGCTGTATTTTTAATGTAAAATCCTGGATAAGTAACAGATTCTTGTTTAAAAAAATGACAGTTGGCTTAGACAGAGAACTTAAGTTTGAAATGAACTAGATGTAAAAATTTATGTGAAAGTATCCAAATCGTACTGTCTACTGCCTTGACTAGACACTGTGGATTATCTCTTCTAAGTTGCATACACGTGAGCTTTATATATTTGTCTATTGCCTACATTACAAAAGCGTACTAAGAAACTCTGCCCCATTAAAACTTAATTATGGGGCATCGCCCCATTACAACCTAGTTATATGGGATTTATTGGCCCCATTTGGTTCTGTCTCCAATGGGCAATTGTTACACCGCTACTCGTTTAGAAACTTGATGAGTTAATGGTCTTACAATTCTTCAAATTCTTTCATGCGAGCATAATTTATTCATGATATCCGAATATAGACGGTAAATATAAATGGCCAGTTTAGTGTTGATTAATGTCTAAGTACTATTCGCTAATTATGTAATTGCCATGTAATATTTACAGGCACCTAGCTTTAAGGACCGTTATATGCTGTGATTTTGTTTTACATTCTGATGTGTGCTTTTAACCTCGTTTATGTATATGTAAGAAGCAGGTTTTTGTCAGTAGTTTATATAAAGAAAGAAAACGGGCTTTTGTCAATTGTGAATACATAGGAGAACGGCTTTTGTCAGTTTTGTGTATGTAAAAAGCATGCTTTTGCCATTTGTATAAATGTAGGAGACAGTCCTTTGATATTAGTGTATATGACAGGCTTACTGCAAATAGGAAATTCTGTTTTACAGCTTCTCAATCCACCTGGAAGCCAGCGATAATAAGATATGGTGAAGTTTAGAAAATTACTTTTATGGAGAGAGAGAGAGAGAGAGAGAGAGAGAGAGTTGTAAATATTTACTATTTTGTTCAGGTTTGCCTTCAGGTATTATAGGGTCAAAACCTTGACAACGCTCGAGAGGAGTGAATTTCATGGGGTCGAGAAAAGCAGCAACATCCGAAGGATTTTTGTTGCATTTAGGACGCATGAAACCAGCCAACTTTGTGCTCTTATCTGGTATTTCAGGGCCTAGAATTCATGCATGTGTTCATATATTTAAGGATACCTGCATCAATGCTGTCTTATGGCAGTCACACAATTATCTTTGTATGATTGCTAACCGCAAATGAATAGAAATGGCTGATCGACGGTTACATTCGATTAAGGTTCGGGCCAAGGGCCAAAGGCACACTTAATCGTCATTATGATTGTTTTGTATGATTGCATTCTCTCTCTCTCTCTCTCTCTCTCTCTCTCTCTCTCTCTCTCTCTCTCTCTATATATATATATATATATATATATATATATATATATATATATATATATATATATATATATATATATATATATATATATATATATATATATCGTCAGTGTGGAATGAAACGGCAATAATTGCCAAGTTCTTCACCCTAAGTGTTTGTTTTAAGTATGAATATTAGGAAACTGAAATAGTGAAAAGTAATTTATATTTTTTCAAACTATTGTAGTAAGGAGACACTTGACAGCAATGTCTTCGTCTAATAGATATGAGGTAGCTACCACAGTGTACCACTAGTGTAAAAGTACACTCAGCTTAGTAACACTGAATAGTTACAACACGGACATCAACATAAAAGATTTATTCAAATCAGACACTCAAGTGTACAATATGTGATTGTTCCATATAATTACTTGTCCGAATAGTTTGGTAAATATAATAAATATACAAAATAACTCCGTATAAACGTTGAAATTAAAAGCAAATACAAACTGATGAGATAGCGAAGAACGCTTTTATGTGCATCTAGGCAGCTTGATCTGCTGCAAAATCGTACAGATAAGTTCTTTATTGATCTCTAGATGTTAAAGACTTAAGCGACGATAGAAACAAGTCTGACACAATGTCACGTTTGCTTAATAAGTCTTACTAAATTAATCCCTGTATGCTTGTAAGAGTCTTCTTGTATTCCCTAAACAACTGTTCATATGTCGCAAATATGTACATAAAATGGATTGTTTTCTTGTCTAAAACGAATTCGTCAGTCAAATTATATTCAGTTTCCATATTTTGTTTCATTGATTTCTTGACCATCAAGGCTTTGCCAATAGTAACAGATAATCAATCAGAAATGGAGAATCCTCTTTGAACAATTTTTTAAAATGTTTTTGGAGCGGAATCTTAATCTTCTGGTTTCGAAGTTTCTTTATCTTTTTCGTCCGCTTCGGCTGCAATTGTTTCCTCTTCATCTTGTTCAGGATGAACCATTATATGTTCTATGCTATTTGTTTCACAAATCGCCTCAAGCGGATGGGTTTTCTATTTCTTCTCGTTTTCGTATCTATCTCCTAGCTCAGACTCGGAACCAGCCAGTCTTTTTTCTTCCTCGAATGATTCTGACTCGGCCTGTGATTCAGTTTGTTCCAAATGTATAGGACCCTTCTCGACTTCCATTGTTTCATTTCCATCTAATTCCGTTTGAATTCTAGCCTGGTTTCTAGTATATGTTGTTTCACTTTTTGTGTTGTCTGAGATACCCACGGATAATTCAGTCTCCGTCTTTCTTCCCTTCTTTTGTTCTGAATCACGTGAATGATTTACCCTTTTGCGCAAAGAATCACTGTCGATCTAAAAGCGAAGGATATAATGAGTGCATCACATGGACGGTCATACGAAAATTATGATACTACTAGTGCACTGTCACGGATATAAAGACACACTATAAATGTATATCAACAGTTGTTTTGGTGAGGGAAAATGAATGTATATAAACGTATAAAATGATAAACGAATATCTATAATTACTATATGCTCATTTTTTTCCCCGTTAACTTTACATTGCCAGAATCGTTCAGTATTACCCGCTACTGAACTCGCGCGACAATACATATATAGCATTCACGTGCATAAAGGAACTACTTTCTATTGTAAACAAACAATGGACGCAGACGCCAGCACTTATGATTTGTACACAAATCATGTACACTCGCGTAAGAGGCTCTTCACGTTGTGGTTGTTTAAATTTGTTTCTGAATTAACTAAAACAGATGTTTCGTGGACTGCCACATACCGGCTGCTTTGGCACATTCAGCGTTGATACAATGTTACGGATTTAGGCTAGCTACAGTATATAACAGACGCAAGATAAGGTCCTTACAAATAACATACAAGTGACAAGTCATATACTCTCTTCTTTAGCTGGTGATAAGAATGGCAAAATAAAATATACTTACAGTTTTACATCCTGAATTTCTTCAACATGTGATTTCTTAATTCTGCAAATCCGAATTACATGAGCCATGTCATATGTTTTCAATCTGGATTACACATTTCGAAATTGTACTGTAATTTCGATGATAAGTGCAACTGCATCCTCCTTACTGCACTCAAAATGAAATAAGCATTAAATTCCATAGCGTCTTTTTGATAATTGCAATTGAAAGACTTCATATTTTTCCCACATTATGATTTCAAACATTCAATGACAGAAATAGAAACACATTTGCAGATGTCAACACGCTTCTCCATAGCTTATTAAATCTCATGTATTTCATGTGGAATCGTCACATACAAATCCAGTCCATAATCACGAAATTTCCTAGAATCGAGAAAAATACCAAAATCTATTCATTCCAGATCAAAAATGGAAAAGTTGTTGCAATGCACATTCATTCACAATATGACTCCAAATTTCAATGTTAACTAGACACGCCATTTTCTTTCGAAAGTTATGTTGAGCGCGCGACTAAGTTCAAATTTATCTGGGCGGAGTTATGTGCACAGTAATAATGTTGATTTGTGTAATGATGAATATGCGCTTGTGTATTTAGTTTGGAATGCGGCATACATTCATTTACGTTGTTTCTTGTAGTGTATTGTGTTTATATAATTCAACCTTAGGTAGAATAAAAAAATGAGCATATAATAAAAAGGTTACTGCATTTGTATGGGAAAATATGAACTCGTTTTGTCGGAAGGATATACTGCACTCCCATGGTCGTGCAGTATTCCATCCCAAAACTCGTTCATATTTTCTCATACAAATGAAGTAAACTATAATTATTCACATTGTACCTTATAAAAGTGGCTTATATGTTCTATCTTGCACTGGCCTAATTCGGGATAGCAAAGCAGAAACCGTTTGAAGAGGGTCAGTATTTGTTGATTTATGCAACATGTATTCCTGAGAGAGAGAGACAGACAGACAGACAGACAGAAAATGTACCGCTTGATTATCTTTGTTTTGCTTTGGGAACTTTCGGTTGCTTGGCAACATGAGGTATTCCTTTATTGCTCCAGATCAAAACACTCTGGCATCCGACCATCTTTCGTTTCGAAGGTGATAAATAAAATTTTCAAAGCACACAGGCTTTATTCTGAAAGCTTCATTTACGTCCATAATTTTTCTTCTAAATTCAGCATGAGCATTAATTATTTCCTCATCACAAAATGTTTCGATCTCGTCGCTTTGGCAGCGGGAGATGAACTCTGATAAATCCATTATGCTGATGTGGACTCTAATTTCATCACCTAGTGAACCAACATTCTGGATAAATAAATAAATAAATAAATAAATAAATAAATGAATAAATAAATAAATCTGTAACAAAGTGAATTTTGAAGGATGGCCACGATTTTGTCGCGATGAGCGAAACACGTAACCATGAACATTGAGGTATGGTCTAGGCCTGCATTAAATCTCTAGCTTCGATAAATGTGATGCTTTTAATTGGGGGCGTGATTAATTTTTAATTAGAATGGATAACATTAAGACAGATTAAGAGTGTTAACTTGGGGTTATGTAGCAGCGAAACGACAACTTGGAGACAATCCAGAGACAATTTTGGGCAATTTGAAATAAGTGTCATAAAATGAGATTTTTTAGAAATAGTTAATACTAAAGGCGGAATACAGATAAATACTGTAACTTCGATGGGCGTGTTAAATATTTGGCGGTTAGATAAAGTTAATCCTACCTGGCTAAGCTAAATGAGGGCGTGTGTTTCCCAGATGAAATTCAATGTTTTAAGTAATTTCCTTCTCGAAATTATCAGTCTAAGTTACGGGAGGTAGGCACGAAGTTGACTCCGGGAAATAACAAGTATTTCTCGTTATAAATTGTCCACGCGGCGGGTATCTAGAATTAGATGGACATAAAAAGAAAGATTCGGATTCATAGAAAAGAAGGAAAGCACAATGTTTTTCTCAGTCGCATACAACATGTCAATTAATACAAGTTTGTAATTATTTGTTGCATGTATTCGTTTTAAATTCATATAAAAATTATCCTTGAATTAGGAAAATAATTCTTTGCATTCATTCGTCTTGAATGCTACATGACTCATGTAGCCTAAGAATGTCAGACAATATGTCTGTGATATGAATTTGTTCGAATTACTCGTTTGTTTGTAATAGGAATTTCATGCTGAGAATGTGTGAATTGATGTGTCTTAGATTAAATGAATCGTGTATGCTAAACATTGTTTTTGCTAGGTCTGAAAATGTTATGTCACTAACTTGATAGTTAGCAAGTAATGTAGCTAAGAAAAGACGTGAATTCCTTTAATTCATTTGTGTGCTTAAGTTGTAAATTCTTTTAATCGAGAAATCGGCGCATGCCGACAGACATCGTCCAGTTAGTGATTTATAGCCCTCAGGGGCATATTACTGCTTATTTACTAAGATATCTAGTTATATCATGGTTCCACTTAGGAATGTTAGGGAAAGACATTAATCTTATTGAATCGTGTATATCAACGTCAGATTGCGAATTTTTCCATATTAGCCTTAGTTTCTGTTGAATTACGATAAGACTATATCTGTCGTAACAAGAGTGGGAATATTGTTCAATCCTAGCAGTAAAAAGAGAACGACAACTATTAAGGTTGCGTTTCTATTTGTGCAGGGGGAAATAACTCCACATGTGCACCACACAGTGGGGAATGAGAGCAGACAATCAAGTTACGGATGATGCCACGAAAGTGGCTGGAGGGAAAGAGAGGAGAGGAAAAGGAATATTGCGACTCTGACCTGTCAACAACATTGATTTTGGTAGGACCGGAAGCAACTAGGTTATGCAGGCATGCCGGTAATTTGAGTTCGGTCATTCACTCGATTTCATGACGAAACATTTTTATCAGTATAACATGACGGCTAATTGCATTTTGCATACATTTTTAAGTTTATTTCTTTGAGTAAGTGTATCATTCAATATGTAATTGATTCAATTGTAATATTTTGCATACAGAGGCTTGTATTGTAATATTCTATATTTCTGCTCAGATTGATGTTATTCCGTCCATTAATATCATATTTTAATTTAATATTTACTAGTTTCGGGCAATAACACCGTGTTCGATCATCTCCTACATAAGGATAACCATACAAAAGCGCCACAGAACAAGCGGGCAACCCTAGCAATAAATAAATAAGTAACATTAACTTTAATAGGCCTTTCAAAATGTTTAAACAACATTAAATAGAAATCATGTGTCATACGATTTCTGGAAACACTTACCACGTGAAAATTTTGTATATGTTATTACACATATATCTACCAGCAGTAAAATATCAGTCGGTTGTAAGCACACGCAGAATTGCATATTTATGTTTGTGAGGACATCGGAATATGATAGAGAGATTCCAAATGTATGTCCTTAATATATATTAGATTGAATAAGGATTGAAGATAGTAACACAATCAGCTAGAATCAGTTCAATATGTATATTTATTTGTTTACTTGAATGTACATACAGAGAGAGAGAGAGAGAGAGAGAATCCGCCATGTCAAGCCAAAACTGAGCTGAGAAATGGCGTTAATCCCTGTCAAACCAAACAAAAGTCTCTCTCTCTCTCTCTCTCTCGCATTTACTTTTCCTTCATCACCAGGACACAATTGCTCGGTTTCCAAGTTAATGAATTGCAGGTTAATCCAACCGTTCAAGTGGAATATGAGAAAGTCATATATCAGATTCAAGAACAAAAACTTAATATGCATGTAACATTATGTCAGATTCAATAACTTGCATAATACGTATTCAGCACAGATAAAATATTTATTCAGTTTGGAATAATATGAACTCAATACCCGATTATATGTGTCATGCATGCGTTCGATAAACATACAATAGAAAACGCAAACTGATAGAAAAAAATCACTGTACAGTTAGTTATACTTGCTTGAGATGAAAAGTCATCTCCCAGTGAAAGGCAATGCGAGAAATCTTTGTTAGATTCCATTTGATATCGCTACTGTACAAGCATAGAGGCATTTTACTAAACCGTGATTTGACAAGATTATACTTTGATCAATATGTATGAACATGCATGTGTAATTTTGGTGATATGTATACTATACATGGAAAGAATCTCCACTAAATCATAATTCAACTGATGTAGAATATGCAGGGTAATAGGAAACCTGTCAGTAGGGAATGGGGTCACTTTAGCGACAATGGGAATTATCATTAAAAACCACCCTGGGTCACTTTGGCGACAATGGAAATTTAACATTAACCACCCTGGGTCACTTTGGCGACAATGGAAATTTAACATGGGCAAAAAAAAACCTGGGTAAGATTAGCGACAATGGGAATTTAACATGGGGAATAGAGTTTGGGTCTGTCTAGGGACAAGGGGAATTTAACATGGGGAATAGAGTTTGGGCTTGTCTAGGGACAAGGGGAATTGAACATGGGGAATAGAGTTTGGGCTTGTCTAAGGACAAGGGGAATTGAACATGGGGAATAGAGTTTGGGTCTGTCTAGGGACAAGGGGAATTGAACAGGAGAATAGATCGTGGGACTGTCTAGGGACAAGGGGAAATTGAACATGGGAATAAATCGTGGGACTGTCTAGCGTCAAGGGGAATTTAACATATAGAAATTGAACATGGTGGGTCTGTATAGCGTCAAGGGGAATTGAGCATGGTGGGATTGTCTAGGGACAATGATGGTAGAGGGTCAAACACAACAGAGATAGAGACATACATACACTAGTACAAGTATGAGATTTATATATAAAGCATTACCAAGACCTGAAATCTTGCTGGGGTGTTCAAAAATTTGCATAATTGTAATGATGCTATAAATAGCTATAATCAAGGAAATGCTCAACGACAAAATGGATGTGACTAAAAGTAACGGTAAAATGACGAAATTGTCCCAGAATTTAAAGGAAAATAAACATATCCCCGAAAATTAAGTTACAATGGTTTAGACTAAAATGGATAAAATTAGTAACTACTTACAATATCAACTTGTGTGACGATCGTGGATAAACACCCATGTATCTATTTATAGCTATAATCAGCTAAAATTCCTATGAAATCCCACTATCTATTTATACTACAACTTGTGGGTTATTCCTTTGGAAAATACCACTATTTTTTTATAGCCTCAGCTTGAGTGACGTTCCTGTTTATGAACTCTAGTACATATGTATAGCTACAACCTATGGAAATCCCCAAGTCCATATTTATAGTCTCGAAATTTCCAGCGTCAGTGACGTCACTGTACTGAACACTAGGGGATAAATGTCAACAGTGTTGCAAGTGGCTGACCTGAATACACGCTACTGCAGGTAGGTAGGTAGAGTGTATCTGATAGGGATAAAGTGAGTTTTTATAGGGACAAACACAGACCAATACACACACACCCACACACACACAACGTACGCGCACAGACATACGCACACATACACACACACACACACACACACACACACACACACACACAGGGAAGAGGAAAAAACAAACCCCAAATATACTATCAACACAGAAAGGAGATAATACAAACCCCAAATAAACTATCCACACAAACGTACGCGAACGCATACAAACCCCAAATATACTATCAACACAGAAGGGAGATAATACAAACCCCAAATAAACTATCCACACAAACGTACGCGAACGCATACAAACCCCAAATATACTATTCACACAACGTCGATAACGCATACAAACCCCAAATATGCTATCCACACTCGGGAGGAAGAAGAAAAAAACAACCAAATATACGATCTACACAACGTACGCGAACACACACACACACACACACACACACACGCACACACAGAGGGAAGAGGAAAAAACAAACCCCAAATATACTATCAACACAGAAGGGAGATAATACAAACCCCAAATAAGCTATCCACACAAACGTACGCGAACGCATACAAACCCCAAATTTACTATCAACACAGAAGGGAGATAATACAAACCCCAAATAAACTATCCACACAAACGTACGCGAACACATACAAACCCCAAATATACTATCCACACAACGTCGCTAACGCATACAAACCCCAAATATGCTATCCACACTCGGGAGGAAGAAGAAAAAAACAACCAAATATACGATCTACACAACGTACGCGAACACACACACACACACACACACACACACACACACACACACAGAGGGAAGAGGAAAAAACAAACCCCAAATATACTATCAACACAGAAGGGAGATAATACAAACCCCAAATAAACTATCCACACAAACGTACGCGAACGCATACAAACCCCAAATATACTATCAACACAGAGTGAAGAAGAAAAAGTATTTTGAAAGCACCTAAGCCCTCACCTGCAATGACCAACTCTGCCAAACACCTACACCTACACCCCACCCCCCACTCCCAACACTACAAAACCCATTTAACCCGTTATTTTATGGCATCAGTGTGTGATTTAGGAAACATCAAGACACAAAATGATGGATGAATAGACTGACTATTGTTTACCGACTTGCATGCCTAAAGAGCGTGCGTGAAGGAAAACATCCTTCCATTTCAATTCTAACTAAAACATGATCGAGAGGGATAGAGAGAGGTGAAAGAGCACAATTTCATAAAGTGTGAGTAAAAACAAAACACGCCATCCTTATTATACAATGTCAAGACCAAGAGACACTTATGTTTTCTTTCTGGTCTATTCTCTTTTAGAAGGTAGTATGAAATTTCACATCAGGGCCAACGCATCGGCTCACATTGTCAATTTTTCCATTTCCATATCTTTACTGGTACAAGTTCTTCATCATCTTCAATTTCTTCTTCTTCTGAATCCCTCTTCTCTGTTTCGTCTTGTTTTTGTTTCTTCTCTTTTCTCGTAGGGCACTCTGAATTCCAGTGTCCTTTCTCCTGACAACGATATTAGGTATCTTGACTTTTGTCTCTCTTTCTTAGACGAAGCAGGTATTCTGGAGACAAATACCCATTTACCTTTGCAGATATAGCAAACTTCATTAGCACTTACACACTTTCGTATGACTCTCATCAAATCAACGACCAAAAGAGTAAGTTTTGTTGCCACTTTCACATGTGAATTATGCTTTCGTATGACTTTTAGCAAATATTTGACCAGCAGGTCGATCTGTGCTGACTCTTCCATCTTCTTGATCGTTTGAGAGCGGAATGAATACTCTGACGCTAAGACACTCTCCTTATATACAGGGACCTGCTGCGTATGAAACCTAGTCAAATGTAATTTTGCAATAAGATGAAACGATTTCATTGAGGAAGTAAAAAGTACCGTATCGCCTCACACAAAACCTGAAGTGTTAGTTCAAATCCGTGTCAGCGATTTCGAAGACGACATAACCGAGCTTTAATCAATGCTCTCCAATCATGCCACAAAACCACGAGTCCTGATTCACGCCAAAAGAAATTTCGTTCGGTCCATAAAAAATAGTATCACATCTGAGAAATGCAAAAACGAACTTCCAGAAAACTGAGAACGACGGCTTACACCTACAACGTAAATGTATGAGTTCAAGTAGTACGTAAAACTTAGTCAAATTAAATTTTTATAGTCAAGACGAAACGATCTCTTTTCGAACAAGAAAGCAGACACCAAGCGACAATGGCGATCCGTGTCACACAACACTTTTCAAAATGTATATTATCAGAGGTTTGTTCTAGCGATCTGCACGGTTAAATTAAATGTTGATGTATTTTGCAATAAGACGGACACAATTTCCATGGGATCGCCCATGGTACGATTGTTCGTGCATTAGTTTAATTTTTAAAAATATTTTTTTATATAAATCGCCTACAGGATAGACCCAGTAAAGCATGGCCATTCTCGTCACTGTCTGAATAGCTACTCAAGTCAATTCGAAGCGAACGCGGTAAGAAAATAAGTATAGCCAATGAAATGGCTTACAACGGGTGATGCATTGCTTTGTTCTAGGACTGTGTGGCATAATAATCCCTATGTTCTTGCGTTGTTACCATTACAGTGCAGACAGACTGAAATGTGAACTTACAAGCCCTCTTTGTGTGTGTTGTACCATTTCCTCTTACCACATCAAAATACTGAGTGTCACAGTATTGGTTCGCGTTTTCAAGCTGACCATTTTTTTATATCTCACTTAAACATTTCGACATAAACACACACTCACATCGGTAGAGTCAGAACAGACGTGTTACAGTATTGAGGGGCATGTTATCTTTTTTTTCAAACTAATAAATTTGGGGCTTGTATGAAGTAAAGAACCGAAAGTACAGTGAAACTCAAGGATGATGACCCAATCTGTCTGTCTATTGATGCGTGTATTTACTTAAGAAGAAATATGACCTCTAAAACACAAAGAGATACGGCAAGCATGATTAGATTAAACACAACGATGTTTTCCTTCACGCCCGTGTAATTTAGAGTTTCAATCGTCTTTGAAGACAAACTTGGTCTCCTTTTGTAGGGCTTGAAATAATAAAAAAAACTGAAAAATCTTAAGCACTTTGCTATAGATAATTTCATCAACAGACTAAACAACATAAATACCGTTACAACAATAGAAAGCCTTAAATCTTCTATCAAAAAGAAATGCATGAAAAAAATTAAAGATTAACGATAACTAACCAATGAAACCGAATTTAACAAAGGCAATGACATGTGAAGAAATGCCTCTCACTTTGGAAAGGTAGGCGAATGTACTCTGTCATGCACCATCAACTTGAAAAAAATTATAAACAGAGAGAAACCTGAATTCAAAATTCAGTTGTTTCTTTTTCTTCAAAATTGTTTCGTTTCTTTTTTCTTTTTTTTTTTTTGAACAAATCTGAGCACTAATATAGAGTGGAAAAGGGAAAATGCACATACAATCTTTGATATTTCTGAAAAAATTAGGGGATATTCCTAACGTTCATAACCACCTATATATGCTTGGACTTGTCTGTGACTTATCCACAAAACAAGATGTACATATTTCTGGTCAAGCTGCAAGTGTGTGCGTGTTTTTGAAAATGGTAAAAATGGGATATACAATTTTCTCGTGACACTTATAAAGTGAAGAGTCTGTGCAAGTGTCAAAAGCCAAAGTCATGTAAGTTTTGTATTTTGTACGGCTTGTAAAGATTTCCACTTTAGAAAATGTGAAGTATCACAAGTTATTATCACAAACAGAAGTGGAACATAGGGGCTTGCAAGAAAGAAAATAACCCAGACAGTTGGTGTCATCAAGAGTGCTAGAGACGGTACCCGAACTTACTTGCCTGCTTACTTGAATTAAAGTGATTTTCGCTCTAATGGAGCATATTCAGACAAAACTTTGGTATAATATTTCTTTCATATCCAAAACTTGTACACTGATATGCTTAAGCAGATATGTAGTTGTATCATTATGAATAGTGTTCTAGTTTTTGAAAGATGTGTATCTTTTACATCAGTAGTTGTATGATAATGCAACTTTGACTGTTATTGTAAATACAAATTTCATCATGTATCATCAAAACTGAAAACTATAATACTAGAAATAGCTCATATTATTAATTTCTTAAATTGGGGGGAGGGTTCATTAACAGTAACATCTAAAAATCACATGATGAAATCAGTATTGTTTAGTTAAATATGTACATGTAGGTTTGTCTTGTGTATTTGTGCATTTGCTGTGAATTCTCTTCTTTCATGCTGTTAAATAAGTTTTGATTGTTTCAAAAACACCATAACACATTTACAGATTTGAGTACTAATAAAAGTGTCCATTGGAAACCACACAAACTGATATCTATAAAAGTGAATTTATGGTAATTGTTCTTAAACTTTCTTATTTTTCATTGCAGGTAGATGCACAGAAAGAAGAATATTTGACATGTGGGCAGATGATTGTTGTTGGAATGCTTAAAGAACATGTATCATCGTACACAGTAATGCTTTATTTTACACCAAACTCAAATATGCATCTGATATTATAGTAGTTTAAACTAAATGTTGTACGAAATACACAAAATAAAGCAATATATTACTTATATTCACATAGAGTTCATCTTCAATCCTTATTATCTTTTTCCTTGACATCAAATATTATGCTGTATTATTGTAGTATTATCTCAACCTACACATCCTCTACTTTTCATTTTTTGTTTAATGAAAATGAGGGGACTGATCACTGAATACAACAAACAGAGAAAAAAATCAACTAACATACACTTCAGAATGTTGCAAAGACAACGTCAAAGACAAACATTCCTTTTCAGTTGTGGAACAATTTCTCTGATAATTGTTCACTTTTTTTTAATAGCCGTATTTGATGATCTACAATTTTATCTTCTTGGATCAATACTCCTCCAACCCCTACATCACTTGCATCACCAGACTTTTTAAATAATTGAAATTTGATGCTGAAAGAACTGGTGCACTTTTAAGCATTGCTTTTAATTTTTCAAAACAAATTCCAGACAGATGAAACTTAAATTTCTTAACAAACTAGACCTAGGCTCGTCAATTATGGAAAAACAGCAAAATTTCTGACAATAACCAACCATACCCAAATATCACATAAGTTTCTTTTAATGGGCACTGGGAACTATAATGACCTTGACCATAACTTCTATATATTTAACTTAACCTTGTCCCACAATATGTCCTAAAAATGTGAGATAAACCTGGCAAAACTCACTTGTACATAAATTGTCAGATTTGCTTCACGGAGTTCATTTTTAAAATCTGAATGGTTTCCAAGTGATCTTCCCAGGTGTTGTAGATAATGACATCATCGATGTATGCATTCTGATTATCTAGAACTGATATTAACAGTCATTTGACACTGGAATGTTGCCAGATCTTTTTTTCGTTCCAAAGGACAGCACTTCATACTTTGGAAATGAATCTGTTTTAGTGACAGTGTTGACTTTTGTTTAGTTAGTACACATGTGGAAAGTGTATGTATTATCTGTTTTAGGCACAAGAATACATGGTGACCTGCAATTACTTTTACTTGATTCTATGATCTCTGTAATCATTCTCCAGTAAAAGTGACTTTCCTTTTTCAAATATTCCAGCTTGAAAGGATTCATCCTATAGGACTGTTGTTTCACAGATGTAGAATCTACAACATCAATGTCCTGATAGAGTACACATCTCGATAGATTTTATTTATTCGTGTTCGAACATCAGGAAACAGATGTTCATAATCATGTAATAATTGTTCTAGTTCACTCCTTTCCTATTATTCTAGATATGAAAGTTTTTGGTCCAGATTGTTTAATATGTCTGAATTCCAAATTTTGGTTAAACTAAAGTCACTAGACATATTGCATTCCATCATGGCATCGTTTACATTCTCACTGTATAGGATAAATACAACTAAACTGACTGAATCATTAACTGTTCTATCTCTATCAAAATACTCCTTTAACATACCAAACAGATGTTTATGTTTCTGCCTCCCAGGGCTCTTAATGATATAAATTAAGTCTACTTTCTTTTCAAAAGTATAAAAGGGTTCCTGCAATCTTTAAAAAAATATAATTCCATGACTTTTCCACAATTTTACAAGACCTCTTTACCAATTTAAAGAGTACCTTTTGTGCAAATTTATGACCTCTAATACTGACCTAACCTGTAAATTTAACACAAAAACATTTTACAGTTGGCTTTTGGACATACTTCATCCAATCAGATAGATCAGTCTCTTTTAAATGCCATGAGTACAGTGATTTTGAATGTTGGTAAAATCCCTGGATGTAGTGTAACTTAAGTTTATGGAAAACCTACTCTAACAAAATCCATTGAAGAAGTTAGGTTGGTAAAACTTTTTGTGTCTGCAAATAAATGTGACCGGATAATGCAAAATAACCAAATTCCATGACTTTTCCAAAACTTTGAATGACTTATAAAAATTTCAAAACTTTTCAAGGCCCTTTAAGTGCTTTTCTGTAATTTACAAACTTCCAGGAATTCTATGACTGCAGGATGTCCGCAGTGTGACAGTTTATAGTGGGAGAAACAAGACATTCTACTGATTAACTTTGTTCAGGGTCCTTACATCAATCCATTCACGAGAAATGTTCTTTGGCGCGGGTAGGTAAAAATGCCACAATGCTTGTTTGGCCAGCCATGCTCTGGCGGCCCCTTAGGGAAACTTTTGCCGCGCTGGCTATCTTAACAACTGCTGCTTCACGTGTCCAATAACAGCGTCTTTGAAGACAATCATAAAAAGGATAACTACAATGAAACATCTGTAAAAAAAAATGAATATTTAAAGCAACTGAGTAAATAGATCTGAATGATTCCTTACAATACACCTTATCATCGACCATTTAACATATTTATATAGGTCAAACTGCAGAGACGATTTAGAACCCCGGAACCAACCTATCACTCGTCATTCAGTATTGGTTGTCCTTCCTCTCTAATAATGTAAGTTGTTTTGTAAGATGGGATGATGCATCTTTTCATTCAGCGAATCTAGACAATCAAGCAGCTAAAAGTGCGTGTGTATGTGACAGACAGACGGACAGACACAGAGGCTGAGAAAGAAAGCTGTATCTTTGATATGCCACGTGATGTATATACCTTTTTAAAAAAGAAACGAGGATTGCCAAGTTTCCCTTGCATCAAAAATGTATGTAAAGAGTGATATATGCGGTCAATCAAAGATACGTTGAATATACTATGTATACATTGTATTTATACCACATATAAATACACATGCATACATTTTAAATGGAGTTGAGATAGACTGCAATGTTCGAAAGGTGTATTAGCTAGGGGAGTTAACTCTTCACATCCCTTCCGAGTATGTCTTCTACTAAATATTGTCCTGTAGCTATGGCAGTACCGTAGTCTTGTTGGAAATTGTTACATGGCTTCTATTTCTCAGGTAAATACATTCATTTTGATTAAATAAATAAAAGTAAAGCTAAGTTTCAAATCTGAAAGTGGGTTGAAATAAAGAAACTATAGTAGTAAAGTGGGCCTATTTAGCGTCAACGGAACTTTAATGTTAAAAATGGGTATATCAAAATTGGCGTCAGTGGGAATTTAACATGGGAATGTCACCTGGATGTCAATGGGAATTGAACATTGGGTGACGTCATGAGGTTTATAGGGTCAAAACATTTTATAGGGATTAATGTGTTTGCAAGGACAAAGGGTTGATAGTGACAAACATACAAATACACATCTAAACACACAGAAAAGACGACAGAAATGTTCTAAAGAAAGACTCACAGATAGAATAGAGATTCAGAAAAGAAAAGTCTATTGTATGGGTTCAAAACATTTATTCAAGTATATACACGGGCTTTCTGGCCCGTGCTGTGGTCTAAGCACTATCCGTTTAATACATAACATTTGGACATTAAACAAACCTATTTACCAGTTACTTAGTTCTTGATTCTAGTAAACTACTGTTTAAAATTAAAGTTAACTCCTTTCTAAAATCACTTCATTTGCAACTTATTTACATTTAATGTCATTTATAAGAAAAAGCTAAAACAAAACAAGTAACAAACAATCAAATAGGACAAAGCTCATGTTTTTCTCTATATCCTTCGCACACGTTGTTAAAAATCTGGTCAGCTACCATTTGTGTCCCAGCGTAGATGTTTCCTATCACTTACTCCAGTTCATTAGTAAATCTGCTGTTATGTCCATTTTGCTAGGTACACTTATCGGTAAGCAGATCAAGTGCAGTCATCGTCTTCTTCCCATGGAGGTAAAACGTATGCCATATGAATGGTCACTTTTCCATCGGTGTTGTCAAATTTGTCTCTCATCTTCTGAATGCCTTCTATAGCCCTCAAAAGTTTGGAAGAAGTTAGTTCTGCAGGTTTGCTAAACCCGAGACATACAGGCCAGTTCAAACTGTCCTGATACGTAGATAGGCTCAAACGACTTCGATCTTTGACTTGGCAATGACATTTGAGTTCATCTAACAGAGAGTCAAGTAGGTCTGTAATGAAACCTGCTACTTCCTCGTCTGGAACGTCAGACTAGAAGTCTTTAAATTTCACCCTGTAGGTGTAAGTTGTCGTCCTAAATTTTCTCGAGGTCACTGTCTGAGCTATTTGGATGCTAAAACAATCCTTTAGGTCTACTGAATCCTTTCCCTTCTTGGACGCACTTTGCTGTGACGGTATGGTGGTGAAAGAGTTCAATGATGTTTGTTTCTTCTCTTTTTTCCATCTGCATAGAGTGATTCATCTTTCTCGTCTCTTGTCCTCGCAATGAAGTGTCGCTCTTGGAAGTCGTCCCTTTTTTATACTGGGCAATATCAGCATGTCCATAAGGTAAAGTCGTGTGGTCTGAAAATTGCACTGGTTGCACGTAGTTTGTCATGGCGTTAGTACATAAACAACTAAGATGTGGTACTGCATTGGTGATATGATCGTGAAGCATAGAATCACACCCGAGTTTCTCGCTGGACTTGAGTCTTACGCTCGATACTTGCTGTTTGAAAGGATTCATTTTTCTCGATTGACGATGGAAGTGACAATGAACTATCGGTCTTGGACGTTGTCCCTTTTTATGTGCTGACCAACACCGACGTGACCGCACAATACAGTGAATTGGTTGGGAAGTCGCACTTGCTTCTGATACACGATTTGATACGGCTTTTCCAAGGGTCGACTGACGATTTGGTGAGTGGGTAAACGTACAATCTTGTTCGGTTCGCAGGTGGTCACTTTAAAGTTTCCATCCTCTCCAGACTGCAAGGCTTCTTTCAATATGCCAAAGTTCACCGCTTGACTGTTGTAATAACTGAGAGTCAATCATTTCAATTGACACTACGTATGCACTTCTCTTTGTTTGTCCCGGTATTCGTAACCGTAATTTTTAGGACCGCCACTAGCAAAACTTAGAATCTTCTCGTCGGGGTGTTCGTCTGTCCAGGCTCCTAAGCAGTTTTCTTCGATGTCCGGGTGACGTTGACCCAGGCGATCGATGCATTTGTTACTCATTAGAATACCTTACTTACCATTGCTACTGATTATATGATTCACTCTCTCTTTATTCATTCATAAAATGTAAAATACATAGTTAATATGAATATGTGTTTAGAACTTTTTGGCATCTTGTAAAACTTTAGGAACTCTTATTGATAGTGTACACATACCATTATAATGACTCACAGTTTTGCAGCTAACTTGGTACAAGTTGGCGTTCACGACTTATTTCCGGCTCAGTTTTTTTCTCTCTCAATCCTTTGATTTCCAAGTATTTTTTTTTTCTATTATGGCATACAAGAGAGAGAGAGAGAGAGAGAGAGAGAGAGAGAGAGAGAGAGAGAAAACAGGGAAACAGGAATGCAACAGTTTTATCGTATTATTTTCATACGTTATTAATTAATAATCAGCTGAAATTCATCATCGACCAAGAGAGCATAGAAGTAATAACGGTATTCTACTGTCATAAAGGAAAATCATAACTGGATATTATCAAAGGAGAAAAAAGATAACCTGTTTAAATATTTTAGCACTAATGAGTTCCAAACTAGTACACAGCGATTATTCTTCATTTCACAAATATACTCTAATGTACCGTTCATTTAAAAAAAAAAATCTTTTGTTTTCTTTGGAGCGGGGGGGGGGGTCAGACCTATTGGAATATTTTAAAGCCGAGCTATGCTTGATTTCTTTATCTAAGGATATTTTTGGGAAACAAATATATTAAATATAATAGAGCTTGGGGCTAAATTCAGAGGAAGAATATTTTTTTTCAAGCAAAAAATGCAGCCTTTCACTGCCCACACACGCCTTTAAATCGTTGGTTCCTAACTTAAATCCGTGTTTATCATCGATAAGATTCTTAATGACCACTGGCAAACATACTATAAATTGCCCGTCATGGTCTATATAGATAGGTATTTTTTCAGCCCACTAATAAGTTTATATTTAATTCTCTTTCGAAATTGTAGGCCGTAAATATATATATATATATATATATATATATATATATATATATATATATATATATATATATATATATATATATATATATATATATGATAGTTTCTTAGAATAACGGAGTCCACCACGATAAATAAAAATCGCATTTGACCTTATGAAGAAGTATGATAGACTTCAGCTTGGTCGCCATCCATGAGAATTCATTTACAGGGCATATTTGCAACTTAAAAATTAACTCAGACAATATTTAAGCATACTCAGATGTAATTGAACACGTGTCATTCATACGAATCGTCTTTGCATCTAGACTAATTTAAAACAAATATCTACACAGACCAATATTAAAAGAAGCGAAATAGATAATTATGTATAAAAAAGAAGAAAAAAATTAGAAATTGGGTAGAAGAAATTCAAGTGCCAAAAAATATATTCCTGTTTACGAAAACAAGAATCTGTCCGTTTTCATAATTAGAGAAAATATTGCTTTCAGTGTTGTATTAATATATTGTCTTACCTTGACATAAAAGTCAGTAAATCAAGGAAGCAAGAATTGTCTGTATCAAACTCAGTTTGTACTTCCTAGCACAGACATAAAAAAGATAGATATAGAGATAAGAAAAGTCATGATTGGGCTCTTCAGCACTGATTTTGCTAATGTCTCTTTCACGATATGCTGCACATAATCAATATTGTATACAGGTATTACAAGCATGTCCTTGCCGTAATTCTCACTATCAGTTGTACATTATGTACAACGCAAAATTGTTCACTTTTAGTTCTTTTCTTACAAAAATGGAAATTTAGACATTGTATTGCACTCACTTGCTTATGACAACAATGAAATAATCAGTTATATCAAATATATGTTCGATCAGGTAACCATGTACCAAAACTGGATAGATCTTTTAATATCCCCACTATTTTCCTTGAGCGATTCCTTTTAACAACATCAATCCTTTCTCACATAAATAAACGACAGGCCAAACACAAAAGTCAATCATTGTCACAGATTTAGTGTAGAACCTGTACTTTTCAGAGTCAAATTCTATGTCATCATCATCGTTGTTTCAGTGGGAAATGAAATAAAATTGTTTCCAAATGATACTCCTACGACATCCAATGAATATCTTATGATATCCAAGCAAAATGCCCAAAGGAATCTTTTTAGTAGTTGTTGTCCATGTTTCTCTACGTATAGTGTATAGATATGTCGGTCCTTTCTTGCCAGACATCAATATAAAACAGTAGTTATGTATGTAACCAATATTTTGTGCATAAACGAACACTTGTTACACATAAATTCAAAAGATTTAATTAATCTTATACATTTAATCTTATACATTTAATTTTATACATTTGACCATATTGTGTTGTCGGATGATTGATACGCACTGAGTAAATCAATCAACCTATGTGACCTAGTTTTTGTTTGTTTTGAATTGGCAGTCGTGATAGGTACATCGTCATGCACAATAATAAAGTTCTCCTACTGAGGGCATGCTTGGATCCTTTAGGAAAGAAAGAGAAGATGGGAGTGACTTATACCCGACGAAACATTGAATTCTTTAATACGTACGTAACGAACCTTTTTGCCTAGCTCGGTAGCTAGTACTTTCAGCTGATATGCAGCATGCGCCTTCTTGATATTTTCATTCTATTGCAAGAAATATAAAATTTAGACTTTACAGTGTTAGAAAAAAAAAACGTGAGGCAAATATATCTATATTTCTGTTCCAATATACTTCTGTTAATTTGAGTTATCATAACAAAGTATGTATAATCTTCTGAAAATATATAATTATCACTGGTTTATCAAAATACACATATAAACACACACACACAGATATATATATATATATATATATATATATATATATATATATATATATATATATATATATATATATATATATATATTTAAAGACTGAATTAAAAGAATATTTCACTTTCTGCACTTAGTTTTCATCTTGTCCCTAATAAACCTATGTCTTAAACATGTACATGAACTTCAAATTTATATGCAACTCGTTAGCCACTTTGACCAGTATATTAATGTGAGCTTACGTTTAATTAGGAACAGAAGCATTGGAAATTTGATTGTTTTATCTTTGTTGCTGGTGGAAACAATGTTTGTCCACGATTCAAGAACTAGCTGTGCTGATCAAAAACAGAAGGGAGTTCTTTGATATCATCATGATTTATGGACTAAAAGTATTCTGTTACGGATGCCTGATCTCAATTCTTGCTCTAAAATTAATTTTAAATTCAGTAACCACTTAGTAATGGTAATTTGTGCAGCATCAGAGAGAGAGAGAGAGAGAGAGAGTTTAAAGAAAAATTATGTACCTATATTTCAGAGTCTCACAGGCGAAAGGAAAGGAAACCTGCCACTGCTTAACACCTTGCTTATGACCACCAACATACAATGTTAATATACATTGCTTTTCTTCATTTATGGTTTACTTACTTTCATATAAGGATCTGCTGGTAATTCGTCGAACAGAAGCTTGCGTTCAGCTTTGGACTTTTTAGAACAAAAACGGTACGCCTCCTTCAACAAAAAGAAGCGTACTATAGAAAGCGTTACTGAAGTCTGCTTGCTACAGTTTCACAAAACGATCAAGTTTAAGTCAATCAAATTCATTTGGCGGTGATAGCGAGAAATGCAGACTGTGGAACCGTTAAAGAATCTCCAATATACTTTACAAACGTATGTTAAGAAAATGGATGGTTTGTGCTCTACTATGACTCAAACTGGTTGCAAATTGTTACAGAATATAATATGAAGACGAATTGGTATGGATAATGCTTAGAACATGTGGTTGTTTGCTGTTAAAAGAGCCTAAATGTGTTTAAAATGTAAGGAATTAGGTCCAATGTTTTATTATCTGGCTGGGTTTACAAAAAATATGTAAACAGTTAAAGTTGAGTTTAAACATCTAACAGAAGGATTAATTCAGAAACGACAGTTTTAAGTGTGTGTGTGTGTGTGTGTGTGTGTGTGTGTGTGTGTGTGTGATTTGGATTTTAAACGTAGCTTTAACAATGTTTCAGTCATATCGCTACAATGTCTGCAGTGTGGCAGTTTATAGTGATGTCTAGCACTGGGGCATCATGCCGCAGACATGTAGCATGATGTCCCACCCAGTCACATTATCCTGACACCAGGCCGACCAGTCCTAACACTAACCTCTTAATGCTGAGTGCCTAGCGAGGCAACTGTTAGTACCATTTTTATAAGTTTTTGGTATGACGCGGCCGGGGTTCGAACCCGCGACAGTTTTAAGATAACATTTTTAAAAATATGTAAACATAACTATTATATTGATTGATTAGCTTTGGGTCGATTGATCGATAGAGAAATAGAGAGAGAAAGATAGATATGATAGAAATAATATGTAATATTATAAAGTGAACAAAAACACACCTTGATAATGTTCAACATGATTGATACAGATGTCTTCTCATCGATGTTAAACGTCTGAAGTTCTTCAAAAGCATCTGTGTCTTCGTTACTGTAGAGTTCTGAAAATTTCTCAGCCAGTTTTGTGGGTCTGTTTTTATCAGACAGATCGGTGATGTTTGGATTCCCCTGTCCCAGTAATAGACTTGCTTCTTCACTTCGTCTATTTCTATGAAGTTAACACAGAAAGATGAAAATTGCCGTTCGGTAATGTTTTAACTCATTTCTTTAATACATTTCACTGGATATATGCATGTCAGTCCATTAATATGATCCTATAATATTCTTACGCATCAATATGGACACTACTTCCAAAGTCATCTATGATATGTTGCATGAATAAAACTGTTGTGCAACAGAATGATATTGATATTTTTAGAAAGTTATTAGATGTATGTTATCTACTTTACAGTAGAGAAAGAAGTGAATATGTCATCGACTTTGGTGAGAATGTTGAAAAAAAAAGATTTTCCATTCACCAACAATCTAAGCAAATTAATAAACGTATTGCTTGAGTCGGCAAAATGATCATAATTGGTTGGTTAATAAGTGAAAGAAAAAATTAAAAATGCCCATAATGTATAAAGCGGAGTAAAGATATAGAAATGGCAACATATCTGATTTATCGCGTTTGCCATACAGTAAAATATTAGCGCATCACGAATATAAATATATTTTGAATTAAGTTTTAATGCAGCTTTTCAATATTAATGCCAAGATTTTCAAATAATAATAACACAGAAACCAGTTATAAACACTCAATAATGCGATCTTTATAAAGGGAGTGACACGTATTTAATTTAATCCATACCGAAAAAGAGCATTACGTTCTATGTTTTCCCCCTTTGTCTCTGCTTCTATTTACATGTAGTTCATTATTTTCTCATTAGTCTCGTAGTGCGGCAGACTGGTCTGCTCTTTCTCGTTTCTTGTATATGTTTCAGACTCTGTTTTTTCTTCCATTGGGCTATATTGCGACAACAAATCAGGTTGTTCTTGCAAAAGATAATTCTCCGCGCCATCTACAGTTTGAAAATCATTCGTGCATTTGTCTGTTATCCTGTCATCTCTATTGTCTTCTCTACTCTCCTGGCCTGTTTTCCCTCCTCTCTTAGATTGGTGTTTTTTACCAAGTTTCCTTATCCGCTCGCCATTATTATTGCCATCCGTGCTCTGCAAAGTGTGATTATTCCCTGATATTTGCATACGCGATCTTTGTGTTTTCCACTGGACCTGGTCATTACGAAACAATTTGAACCAAGAAGCATAGATAGAAAGAACAAATTTTGTGGGGACTTTATTTTTTCTAAAAAGGTCGAAACATTTTAATGGGCTCTAACATTGCTTCTTTTACTATTTTACATTTTAGTTACTTCCTCAAACATGAAGTCAAAACTTTAATCTAGTCCTCATCCATTTATCATATGCATTGTCCATACAAATAATATAATGTTGATTTAATTTTCTTCAAATTTTTATATCGCAAAAGATACCTCGTACAATTTTTAAAACCAGATTGGACACTTATAATATAATAATTTTTCAATGTATACTAGTCTGATAATAAGTGTTAATTTAAATTTTTATTTTAATTTGAATCGACTGACGAGTCCATTAAGATATCTTGCTTAAAGAGCCAAGGCACTTTTATCTTGCCTGTTGCTAAAGTGAGTTTATTGGGAAGTAAGAATTAGGCAGATAAATGTCTTCCTATCCTTTATCAAACTTCAAGTAGAAATGTGTATGCAAGAAATTTTCTTTAAGCAGATTAAGCTTAACAAAAGTGTATTTGAATATTATTGCCCTAAACTATTTTAAGACGCATGGCGCATTGTTTAAGATGCGCCTGCGCGTACGATTTTCATTGTATTCTTAGCTAGTGAAATGTGTTAATAAACTGATTTAATAAACCAGTAGCATATTTTTTATTGTATTCGTAGCCAGATAAATGTATTAATAACTTTATATTTATTACACTAGTTCCATGTTTTTCGTTGCATTCTTAGCCAGTGAAATGTAATAATAACTTGATTCATTACACGAGTTACGTTATTTCATTATATCCTCAGCTAGTGAAATGTATTAATAACTTGATCTATTACATAAGGTACTTTTTTCATAGTAGCCTTAGCTAGTGAAATGTATTAATAACTTGATCTATTACATAAGGTACTTTTTTCATAGTAGCCTTAGCTAGAGAAATGTATTAATAACTTGATTTATTACATTAGTTACGAGTTTTTCATTGTATTCTTAGCTAGTGAAATACTGCCTCGATGTATTACAACAGTTCCGTTGTAGGATCTTGTAAATATTGTACTTTTAAATGTTATTTTTGGAGCATATTCGGTGTTTAATTGTATACATGAAGCCATGGCCATAAAACTATAAACAAACATTTAACTCACCCTCAAATTTCAAGCTTTTGTTTGTCTAAAACTTTATATAACTTGAGATTGCCCATTTGTTGGTATCCCTATGGATACGTGTTCAGTTTCAGTAATATTGCCAGACGCTGTGGGATTAATTTTATGTTACTTTTCCGGAGTTAAATTTCTGTGCTTAGACAGTTCGTAAGTTTGAGTGACGGTTCTGTTTAAAATGGGGGAAATGCCCAGTATTGTGTTTCATTTAAGTAAAGTGCCCAAGAATTAGCTCGATACTACAATATTTTAATTTATGCTTATCTTTTTGTTTATCATAAGAAATGGAAATTCATTTCATGGAAATTAATGCAAATACTGAAAGATTTGCAACTAATTTGACAAAATTCACTAACCTGCTATTTTCTGCTATATTTATTAAGCTCAGTATTATGTGTAAAAACAAGTTTTCTTAGATAATGTAAATCTCGTCGAAATGTCTAGCACACGTCATCATTGCCTAAAATTCAGATTGCTTCCCATCATATATTAAAATGTACAATATTCCCGTGTTATGCCTATTAGCATTTTCTCATCTAATCTATTGGTCTCGGTCTTTGGAAATAATCGCTTAAAGCTAGGTCAAAATGAAATGAATAACGGTGTTTACCTCCATCTTGATTAATGGTTTTCATAAGACTATGTTACTTCTATTTTTACGAACAATACCTGGTCCTCCTGTCTCGTGTCAATGGTTTCTCCACTGTCCACTTGTTCTAATGAAGACATGTTCTTGAGATGGAGAAAAATCCGGTTCTGTGCCGAAGTGCCTTCTTCATCTAGCACAAAGTTTAGTTCAGTTTTCAACGTGCTTTCTCTTTTCTTGAAATCTCTGCAGAAAAAAATTAATTTAATATGTTGTCATCAGTGTATTGACAGCTAGAGATTGAGAGGAATACGAAATTCAATCGTTTTTTAAAAAAAATAAACATGACTATATAAGTGCGTGTATGTATATTTCTATTAATGTATTGCGCTTTTGTGTTTGTCGTTTTTCGGCTTGTACATTTGTATGTACGCCAATATGTAAATGTCGATGTAATCATCTCATTTCTGTCTGCATATTTTTCTATGCCTGAAAATTATGCAAATGAAAACAATTCCACAAGGAGAACTTATCTGTATCGAGTAAACTAGAAGAGCAAAATAAACTTTACCTCTTACCCCGAACTAGGAAAACTTTTTTGATTGATATGTTTTTTGTCTTGTGTATAAACACTTGACTAACTCTATTGTATGGAACCTGTATTGATCTAACTTTTCTACAGGTCAAAATAAATCCAAGTGACTATAAGATTTAGTAATCGTTGGATAATTTGTGTAATTCCAAAATTTAATTAATTTCAGACTTCAAGATTAGCATATCTTTGAAGTGTGTGTGTGTATGTATGTGTGTTCGTGCTTTTGTGTCTGTCTGTCTGTCTGTCTGTATGTCTGTCTCTCTCAATATATATATATGTGTGTGTGTCTGTGTGTGTGAATATATATATATATATATATATATATATATATATATATATATATATATATATATATATATATATATAAATGAAAGTTTATATCGGCCGAGACTGCTCTCCAGGAACCATACCACTGCGGTCAACAATGGTTCGCTTTGAGTAATATTTCACCCCGTGTCCTATTGGTCGCGATCTCATCGCGCTAACCACTGAGCCGCCAGGGATCGAGATAGATATTACACAATTATACTGCGTTCCTGCTGACCTACCTGCCTTCATACATACATACATACATACATACATACATGCATACATGTCTAATATTGTCCGTTGTGAAGAGCTATTTTTTTTATCAGTTTATGGTGCCTCTTTCAAAGAATATAAAGGCATCTTAATTGAGCAGGACATCTATGAAATGGCCGATAATTCGCACTCAGATTGAGACTGAATACAACCCAGTTTCAAGCATTTTAGGAAATCTTGTTCCTGTCACGCGACAGACGTTTAATTCAGTTTACGAGTGTATGTCGATGATCTCGTTTTTCTGGTTTAATTTTTAACATATAAAGCGACAATTTCCCAATTTCCAATGAATTCTTTTATTAGTCATACACACATTTTGCTTTATTTGCATGCGCTTTTTCATGTAATGTCATTTTATATCATGTTTCAACTGTGAATGTATGGAAACAAATACCGTCAATCGTAAATGCAAATTATTATAATAAATCTTTCAAAAGTGAATGTGTGTGTTTGTGTGTGCGTGTGTGTGTGTGTGTGTGTGTGTGTGTTTATACAAGAGAGAGAGAAGCGAAATACATAAACAGGCTTTGCAGTGAATAGGAAGAATAAGGAACGAAAGACAATGAATAAAAGAATCGGGGCTAAAGAAGTGGAATCGCTCGGGCGTACCATAGAGAGAATACATCGGCGTGATCACAGATTGTGCGAAAATTCTTCACTTTTCCTGATAATTGCATAAGTCATTCCTCCCTTAATGAAAATCAGTATGGGAATCGGTAGAAATAAAGACTGAATAATTTCATTTTCAGATAGGTTTTTCGAGGGATGGGTAAGTTTTTGGTAAATTATGATAATTTTCAATTATTTAGAGAAACTCTAAACTGTATGCATCAACAATCGTGGCTACAATCCATAGTTTGCAGTAATATCCATACGTTACGTTTGATGAGAAATATATTGTTAAGCATTTGAGATTTTATCATCATTATCATATGATATAGAAGTAATTACAGATCGCATATCAGATGAATTTGATTACACCTTCTGGCAACAATATTAAACAACACCGTACATTGAAAAGAAATGATCGGTAAATGCAAAAAGGGATTTGAAAAAAAATTGTCATACTGTTAATAAGGGTTTTTATTATAGCTCTATCTCTCTCTGTATAAATATATGCATATGTATATATGTATGTATATATATATATATATATATATATATATATATATATATATATATATATATATATATATATGTGTGTGTGTGTGTGTGTGTGTGTGTGTGTGCGGTATAGCAGCTTAGCAGCACAATCCTGGACATAGACACAATGGTCACATTAGGTAAAAATCTGCATTACACAACCAAGATATCAAGTGCTATTGTTGATAGACTTTACTGTCATTTATACACTAAGGATAAGCACTGACTTGGAAATTAAATGTTGAAATTTATAATTCTTGGTATTTTCTTTTCTTAAGTACTCCTTCTTTCTGCTTGGAATTAAACTGTGCCTATTTCATTTGATCCTTTCTGCTGCTTCCAAGTAACATAAATGTGTGTCGATAGCTGTGACGCTGTAATATAGATCGTGATTGTTTCAAATATTCTTGAAATAAGAAGCTTAATTATATAATTGAAAAAGATTGTATTCTGATAGTACTTAAGTATTCTTAGTTTTTCTGTTTGTTGTAAAGACGAAGACATAGATCATGCTGTGACAGCAAAATTGGGACAAACGTATAAAGCGCAAAAGGCAAAGCACCAGACTAAACTCATTCAAAGTCGGAGCTACTGTTATGAAAAAGGATTTTTGTATCATAACCTTTTTCTCTTTTCCTGGTAGGAGAAGGAATTATTCATCAGTTAAGAAACGTCTTTGCCCATGGAGAGAGAGAGAGAGAGACAGAGACAGAGAGAGTTCCGGGCTCTCTCGAAAGAGGGTGCCACTCATAACGGAGTAAATACGGCCACATCTGTGGAAAATAGCGTTGCGGGAGGTACTTCGGGATGCTGTAACGACACAAGGCTCTTTGAGTTTCTGACGAAGGAACTCTTTATTGAAATACTCAACATATAAAATTACGTTCCAATATCTACATAAACTTAAATTACGGATATAAGAGATACATATAAAACTACGATATTCCTTCACTTACCAACATCATACATTTGTATAATTTCTACCTTTTAGAATATAATACAGATAATTAAATATCGAATATATCTAAAATTCGATATTTCAGACTAATACCGCAATCATTTAATAGAAATATATTTTACTGAATTTTAATCTAAAATGTCAGCATATTAAACTCTAGTATTTAAAGAGTTATTTATTTCTAAATTAACTATTACTGAGTATGAAGTTGGTAACGAAAGTCGTTTCTTGCTATAATCAATAATATAATTACAAGTAAATATAAGTTCTTCAAACAAATAAACTTTCCAATAAATTATATTAAAGAATAGTAAAGAAATATTAAAATAATCAAATGTTGCAACGTACTGACGTTAGATTAACATCTTAACACTAATACGCCTTATACTATATAAATAATTGTACATAGACGATAATCGTTCGTACCTGTAGCGACACAAGCCTCGTTGAGTTTCTGACGAAGGAACTGGCGTGTGGGCGGATTGACGCCTTTTTATACCAGTTTCTTAGGACATGTCCAAATATGGACATACGTCTAGTTCTTGTGACCGCCAGAATCTCAAAGTGAGGCTCCATCGTTCCCTACAGACTATCGTCTGGGTCTATGTACGTCATTAGACAGACAATTCTACCACGTCAGCGTGTGGAGCTTATAGCTTAATCAGGAATTTTAGGCATCTGCAATTCAGTAACTTACACAAATTAGCGAGGGTAGTTTTTGCTGACTTATGATACAAGGGAAATGCATAGAGAGTTTTGCCTTTGCTCATAATGGCGCAATCTTTATTAAATAATATATAATTGTAATACCGAAATAAATGGATTTAATCTTAATATATTTTAATAGAAAATTACTTTCAATATAATTTAATCAAAAATTACTTTTAGTACAATTTAGAGAAAATAAGCCAAGTATCTGCTTTACCTTTAAAGGCCCTTAAGGTTGAGTTGCACTTCACGTTGCTGTAATTTGCACAATAGTAAAAAGCTGAATGAAAACGTGTTGAAATTTCTTTTTCTCTGAATAAAGGCATTACTATGGTAAGTATGTATGTATATATATATATATATATATATATATATATATATATATATATATATATATATATATATATATATATATAGCGTGTTTAATTTTTGTCGCAAGGGGGATTTAATGCCTACCTGTATTTTATCATGATTCTAAGAAGTAAGCAATGTTTATTTGGATTTGAGTTCAAGACCTTACCTTGTTTACACGTTATTCAGTTTCTGTTGTGTCTGAGGTCAAGTAAAAAGTAAAATTAGTATATATATATATATACGTCTGTCTTTGGCATATTTGTGTTAGGAGTCTTTCTTTACTTTATAAAGATGATTACGTAGATTAATTTATCTCGACAAATAGTGAAGCGTCAAGAGTAATTTATCTAGACGAATATTGAAGTGTCAAGATTAATTTATCTCGACGAATAATGAAGTGTCAAGATTAATTTAATTTAATTAATCTCGACGAATAGTGAAGTGTCAGGATTAATTTATCTCGACGAATAGTGAAGTGTCAATATGATCTGTTCTATTTTTCAACAGCACTGTGATGTTAGGTCCGTGAGGGAAAAGTTGCAATGGAATTTTCGAACACTAATACATGTATCTTTAGTGGTCACACATTTAAACAAGAAAGAACACAGGGTATCATCCTTAACTATTCTACAATGTTTCACCATAAATGACGAGTGAAAGACTGCACCAGTTAAGATTTTCCAGCGTTTAGCCTAGTCAGTGCAATGTAAGTACGTATTTACCAGTATGAAAGGGAAAGTGCATTCATAATTAATAATTGTTTGAACAGTAAAAACGTATTTATCACAAATGCACTAGCTTGATTTCAATCACTGTAGTATATATAAAGAAAATATACTGAACAACTTTTTTTCCAAAGCTTTTATTTATTTCGGTTTGGGCGCTTTTTTTATGAATGAAATGTGACAAATGGCTGTAGTCATCTTCGTAGGTTTTGTGTTATAAATAATACTGTCTCACTACGAACCAATGACTACACACACCATTAGTAAAGCTGAATGTAGAAGGATATGATGGTATTTACTAATTAACAATTGCTTAGTGATAATTTAAGGAGGTTTCCTTATAAAGAAAATCTAACCTAGGTCATATAAAAAGCAGTACATGACGGAGTTAATGTTTCAGCTGCATCATCAGCGTAAATAATGATGAAGGGAATAAAGGTATACAATATTTATCATAAATGTAAAATAAATACTGATTATTATAGAACTATTTATTTATTCATTGTCCTGAAAACAAACATCACTACTAGTATCCATTGTTTCTAGGACACGCTTAGATAACAGAAAACCTGAACCATATCCCTATCTCTCAATTATTATCCGTCTCTCCCTATATTTCTATATAAACTTATATGGTCTTGAGAATGTCTTTGAATGTCAACATTATGGGTGAAAAAGGGACAATGTAAATGACCTCTGTTTGTATAGCCCTACAAAAATTAAGGATTTTAATAAACTGAATGGTTGATTAGTTATACGCTGGTGACATATTTTGGATCCCAATGTCATAATGAATTCAAATTATTTTCCTTGTGCTATTCCTTTCGCCAATATAGGGCCTCCTTTGCAAAGATGCACAAGAGGCCAAACACAAAAGTCAACAGTCTTCCCAGACTTTGTATAACTGCGATACTCGTCCTTATCAAATTCTCTGCTTTCCGTTTCCTCTATCCAGGACAAATATATCGGAGGGTCCTGCACGCACATCCACCACACGATTTCTACACAGAGTTGGACGTATTTAAGCAGGCGATGGTTTCGTGAATCAATTCCTTCAGGAATAAGACTTTGGTATCTGCTATCGAAAAACTCCTGAAATAAATTAAATAAAGAAGTGGAAACAAAAGAAACAATTAGATATATGGATTCTTTCCTACATGTATAGACATATTGTAACATTACATATAAAACAGTATATAATAAAATTCGCATCATATTAATGCTTCTAAATTCACTGATAGGTGTAGCCTTTATATTTTATCTGTTTGTCAGTTGTCTATTTCTTACATTTACAAAAGGCAAATAAAATTAGCATAAATATGAGACTGACACCAAGAATATATAATTGTACTCTTTTCTGTAGGTATAATGTTTAAGATTTTTTCCGATAACATCTTTACTATTATTTTTTCCAAGTTTCTGAGTATTTCGGAATAAAATTAACAATTAATAGCAACTAAAATAGAAAAAAAATGTCTTAAGTCATCTACGTTTCTACATATAAAGCAACGTTTGCATTTATTAGAGAAAAAAAAAATTTTCTCGTTAAATTTAATCACCCTTAAAATAGGATAGACTAATTAATGAAGAATGGTAGTAACGTTACCCCATATCAGTCTTAAAGACGCCTTTGGATTGTCCGTTATTACACCTATGCAAGTGTATTTGTTTGGGTATTTTTATTTTTTGTTTGTTTTGTTTTTAAAACCAATCCAATACTAAAAGAAACTCCAAAAATAAGAATAAAAAATAAACAGAATTACTTTCCAAATTCTTGTAGATAAACTTCGGGCATTATCTTTCAAACTTTGGGCCACTATTCCTTTTCGTAAAGCCTCAGTTTTCAATGGATTTCCATTGCTCTGCAAAATAAAGTTATTACGCTATGTGTTGTTGTTGTTGTTGTTGTTGATGATGATGATGATGATAATGATAAGGTACCGTTTTATTAACTTTCTGAACATAAGACGACAACAACTTTTCTCGCTATTGGGAATGTACGTGCTGTTGTTAATATTCCAAACTGTAGAACACAGAGGACCGACACATCACATCCACAGTGACCTATATTGTTTTCCTACTGTGGCTTGACTTGTGAGGAGTAGTAACAAAGAGCGAAAACAACAAAATTCCTGTAATCGAAATTTTAATTCTTGTGGTCTTTAATATCCTCCCTTGGACATTAAGAGATGGAACCACACTTTATATCTGTCTGTAACAAGAACATAAATTGCTTAGTTTGCTAAGATTCAACTCAGTGGTCTACAATGGCGTATCATAATGGACATAATATCGGACAGAAGGAGGTATCATACTATACCTATTGCTTAATATCGGACAGAAGGAGGTATCATAATATACCTTTTGCTTAATATCAGAAAGAAGTAAGGTATCATAATATACATATTACTTAGTATCGGTCAGAAGGAGGTATAATATACCTATTGCTTAATATCGGACAGAAGGAGGTATCATAATATACCTTTTGCTTAAAATCAAACAGAAGGAGGTATCATAATATACCTATTGCTTAGTATCGGACAGAAGGAGGTATAATGTACCTATTGCTTAATATCGGACAGAAGGAGGTATCATAATATACCTTTTGCTTAATACACTGGACAACAAATTTTTACAAAAGTCATGTTACTGAAATAAAATTAGTCAATTCTTATCAATTTTTATGTGCTGAACACGAATATGACAGTCAAATTGCAAAATTGGCTCTAGTTTTTTTGTAATCTGCAAGAAATTAATGTTACATAACGAAATGCATTCCAATAGTAAAAGGTCAACTGTAATAGCCTACCTATAAAAAATCAAGTCATTGACTACATCTTAGATTTCTTCGCCTGTCTCTTGTACAGCTGTTCGGGAGCATCTCTGAGGAGTGTCCAGCAGTAGTCAGCCAGCATTGTAGTGGACCATTTTCCCTGGTATCTTTGTTCCATTGTTGCGATATCTTGATGAAAACGTTCGCCGTGTTCATCACTAACAATACCACAGTTGCTAGGAAAGAAATCCAAATGGGAATGAAGGAAGTGAATCTTTAGAGACATATTGCAGCCAAGTTTCTTATACTTCATCAACATGTCTTCTACTAGTTCCTTATAGTTTTCTGCCCTAACATTTCCGAGGAAGTTTGTAGAAACTAGGCGAAAAGCATTCCATGCTTGTTTCGCGTCACCTTCCAGCAAGTTGTTGAACCGGTCATCTTTGAAAAGCTCTCGAATCTGAGGACCCACAAAAACTCCCTCTTTAATCTTTGCTTCGCTGAGTCGAGGGAATTTTTCATGCAGGTATCGGAATGCTGGCAAAGTCCGGTCAATGGCTTTCACGAAGTTCTTCATCAAACCTAGTTTGATGTGAAGGGGTGGTAGCAAGATTTTCTGAGCCTCAACCAGAGCTGGGTGTTGGATATTCTTCTCTCCAATGGCTACATTCTGCCTGTGAGTCCATTCCTTCCTCATGTAGTGCATTTCCCTTGCTCGGCTATCCCACTCGCATAAGAAACACATGTATTTTGTATATCCTTGCCGCAGTCCCATTAAAAGGGCAACTACCTTCAAATCACCACAGAGGTGCCAGCTGTACTTGTTATACTCAATGGAATTCAGTAGCTGCCTTAAGTTATCGTATGTCTCTTTCATGTGGACAGCATACGCTACTGGAATAGATGGAAGAATGTTTCCATTGTGCAAAAGCACAGCCTTGAGACTCAGTTTCGAAGAGTCCACAAATAGTCTCCATTCTTGTGGGTCATGAGTGATTTTTAAAGCATTCATGAGGCCCTCAATATCGGAACAGAATATCAGATTACTTTCCTTTCTGAAGAAAGGCTCCAATTGCTGGTGGCGCTTTCGATATGCAGTAATTGTGACATCTTCTTCTAGAAGATTCCATTGTTGGAGTCTTGATCCTAGCAATTCTGCCTTGTTCTTTGATAAGTCCAAATCACGAATCAGGTCATTTAGTTCTTCCTGTGTTATTCTGTGTGGGGTTGATGATGCACCACAGTGAAAATCTGGATCACTGCATGCTGATGGACCAGGAGGAGAACAGGTCGACTCACCTTTGTTTTCGTCAGATGAATCAAGAGAATATTCTGCTGGAGGTTCTGGAATAGGAAGTCCCTCACCATGTGGAACTGGTCTCAATGCAGACGGAATGTTTGGGTAGACTATTCTCGACTTCTTTCGCTTCGTTATTCCGCCGGAAAGAGGAGGAACCAAGCAGAAGTAACAGTCATTTAGGTGGTTGCTTGGCTCTCTCCACACCATTGGGACTGCAAACGGCATTGATGACCTTTTGCAATTCAACCACTGTGAAAGCTGTGTTGTACATGTAGCACAGCATATATGCGGAGCCCAAGGCTTGTCTTGGTCACCAACCTTGCATCCGAAGTAAAGATGATATGCCTTCTTCACTTGAGAATTGATACTTTTCTTCTGGTTGGCAAATGTCACTTCCCCACAAATATAGCAAAAATTGTCCGCCGTATTAACACACTTTCGAGGCATTACTGTTCTTTATTGTACGTAAATGGATAAAATAATAAGTTTTATGTAACAGTAGCTTGAACTGTCTCGCACAACGTCTAAAATATTTTAAATGCTGAACCTATCTGATTGGGCTTTATATAGTACACTGCTTACGTCAGCTTCAGCAGCCGCCTGGCATTAGTATAATAGGCCTACACATGTATAGTACACTGCTGACGTCAACTTACTTCAGCAGCCGCATGGCATTAGTATTGCATTGCATCAGAAAATGATGCAATCAACTGTGGATGATGTGAGCATGATGGTATTATGCAATGTTACATCATTATTCCGGATGTTGCTGCAGTCCTACTGGAGAAATTTACACAGTGAAACATAGAAAATGAGGTATATGAATATCTTCAAAACGAGAGCCAATACAAATTTTTCACGGTTATATTCGTGTTCGGCACACCAAAATACTACAGATTAGGGCCTTTTCAAGTCAGTAATGATTTCACTGTTGACCAGTGATATCAGACTGAAGTACGGTATCATAATATACATATTGCTTAATATCGGACAGAAGGAAGTATCATAATATACCTATTGCTTAATATCGGACAGAAGGAGGTATCATAATATAACTATTGCTTAATATCGGACAGAAGAAGGTATCATAATATACCTATATAATATACCTATTGCTTAATATCGGACAGAAGGATGTCTCATAATATACCAATTGCTTAATATTGGGGATACAAAAAGTATTAAACATATACTTTGCATTAAAACTCGTCTTAACTTTTTATTCCAACTGGAAACGCGTTACTAAAAAGACTCAAATTGATACCGTTGCAGCAGGAACATTTTTCATCACCGACATCAAACGGTTCCGCTCATCTGATGCCTTCTCTGTACAAAAGTAATAGGCATGCTGGAATGTAAAACAATTGTCAGGAAAGAATATACAATGACATATATTCAGTTATTTATATGCATTTGCAAGTCCTAAGTCTAGGGCCTTTTTCACTTATATAGCAGCACAACTGAAGTTGACCCGTTGGGTCTCTCTCTCTCTCTCTCTCTCTCTCAGTGTTTACCAAACCAATTCTTGATTTTTAAAATCTGCTGTGTATTTGTCTCCATGTCTGTGCATTGAATTGTATCTACATATGTCTTATTTTTATTCATTTGATTTATATTGTCTAATTTTTATTTCCCCCTATTATTGAGTTATTAATTATATCTATCTAAAATCGGTAAAGAAAGCTTAAGACAAACATACTTTCCTCCATATATAAATTTGAATGTTATTACACCCACCTCTCACTATGTGATTTCTCATTGCGATCATCTTTGGATTTTCCAGTTCTATAAATGACAATGTTTGCCAACGTAACAGAACTACATACTGCTATAAAAGCGTGAAGTATGTTTTAAAACACGTGCCCTACTTAGCTATCCCATTTCTCTGTTTAATAAGATCTCCTTATCTTTACAAATTTATTTACATGAAATTTCCTTCACCAAATTTATCTTACACACACATGTATACTGTATTTAGTAATACAGTTTTGTTCTTATGTTTTAAATAAAAATCCAACCTTAACAATGCACAAAAGGACATAAGCTATCTTCCTTTCATCAAAATTCATCTTTTGAAGCTCTTCAAAGGCATCTGTATACTCGTTATCGTAGAGTTCTGAAAATCTTTCAGCCAAATTAGTTGATCGGTTGTTATCAGACAAATCTGCGATATTTGGGTTTCCTTGCTTCAACAGTAGACTTGCCTCCTCGCTGCGCCTAAATGAGAACGGTAGATGATCGTTTGACAGATTTTAACAGGAATCAACTGAGAAAGAGATTTTTTGATTCACCGCTTATAAATATTGGTCTTTAAACATTTAAATTATCAGTTATACAACACGTAAACAAAAAAATCAAAATTAATAAAACGTATTGTTATGAATAGGGAATGTCAGTTCTGAACGTTAACAAAAGAACTACATTCGTATACATTATTAACTTTATAGAGCATCGAAAAAAAACTTACCTAATCACTTCCTGGGGGTCATGTACATTTTGTCTCTTGAGTTCATCGCCAGCTCGTCCATTACTGTATATCTGAATAAGCGTACCCTTCCTGTCACCATGAAGTTGAACTTGGGAAGTGCTGGACTTTTTTTTAGGATTGTTTATGGTTGCATCACGTACGCCGTTTGAAACCCGTTCCTTCTTCACAGAAACACGGTCCATCTCTTCTTGCTGGTCCAGTTTTATCATTTTCTCGTTTACTCGTTTTAACACTATCTTAGCATTTATTTTATCATCTGTCTTTTTAGCGGTATCGATCCTATTCTCCACGTATTTCGTTGAGCTTGGATCTTTACCTTCCTGAAAAGGGTCTGAATCACCTTTATTTGTTCTAGATGTTTGTTTCAGTCCTGGATCTACCTCTTGAACTTTTGGATTTTCAGTACGTGTGCTGTCTTTTCCAATTTGTGCTAAATCACCATTTTGAGACGAAACTGATCTCTCTCGTGAACCCCTTTTTGAAAATGCAAATTGCATTTTTGAACTAAGGTAATCTTCGCTCTGCTTCGTTTGCGTGACCTTACCTTCATCACCGACATGTCCTTTAGGATCATTAGAATTCTCATTTTGAACTGAATCTATGTCTTTTTTTGACTTTAATGTCACTGAATTTTCGGATGTCATGTCCAAACTATTGCTCTGCAATCCGTTTGTGTCTTTACTGGCAACAGCGTGTAGCGAGCTATTTATGTTTTCCTCTTGAGTTTCTTGAGGTTTATCGACATCTGGATGTGTTTCTTCCTTCATTGGCATTGTTATCTTCTCCTGTCCTAATGAATCTGAATCACATCTTTCTTCAGAAAGTTGGGATGATAATGAAGACTCTTTCATCTCCAATGAATTATCCATCAACACTCCGTGTGAATCTGTATTAACCGCAATGTTTATAGATCTTAAGCCGTTTGACGCAATACCATTGCTTGGAGTGCCCTCCTGTTGAATGCACGTTTCAGCATCAACTAAGTGTTTTGTCCTGTTTGAATCTGTGATCACTTTATCTTTCTCACCTTCACTTGTTGATGTCAGATTATCAGAATTGACGATTTGTTTCCAAGTATCGGTAGCATTTACAACGTCACCGATTCGATTTTTGCTATCGATTTCCTTCGATGTATTTGTGCTATCTTGATATTTACTTTCTTCAATATTTGTTCCAGAATGACTCTTTGATCCATCCAAATTCCCACCTACAGGGTCTACATTTAGACTCACCTTCATCTCCTCCGTCCCGTCATCTCTTTTCTCCATCTGATCACCTGTCTTCGTCGTCTCCTCTAGATATGGTTGACTCGAAGATTCAGTAGTAACTTTCAAATCCGTTTCATCTGTTATTTGCTCTCCCTCCCTAATAGGGCTTAAAGTGCCTAAGCTTCCGATAGATAATCGGCGAGTAACGGGTGTTTTATGACCATTATTTTTATGATTTACAGTGATTAACTTTTCTTTCTCTACGTCTGATCTGATTCCTAAAACATGTGTCTGATCAGTCTGATTAGTATCACACAATGATCTTCCTGACTTTTGATCATTAACAACTCTCGTTACTTTTTCATCGTGATTCTGGTTCTTACTTACCAACATAGAGCCACTGGCTGATTCTGTAGCATCAATTTCCTTGGCTTCACTTTCTACTGTCCCCTTTTGTATTGAATCTGGAGTCATACTTTTGCCATTGTTCATAGCATTTATATTGTTTTCGTCTTTGTAATCAAACTCTCTTGCATCATTTGAAAACTTATTTTTAGAACTAATATGTTTGACCTGGGGTTCATCTGCATTTGATTTGTTGTCTTGCCATATCGACATAGATGAGTCTGTTCTCTTTTCTTGCCCAGCTGCATTCAAGCCGCCTGAAGGTATATTTGCACTGTCTGGATTGTTTGTGTGTCCATTGAATGTAACTTCCCTCGTGATACGTTCTGTATTCATAAAATGTGTATTATCGATGTTTGCTTCCGAAATTTGCTCTGAATTCATAGTCGAACGATCTAGTCTGAAAATGTTGTCACTGGATGCTGCGTTTCCTACTGGTTTTATTGATTGCTTTGTTAAATTTTCAAAGTCAATGTTCCCTTGCAAAATTGTAGAAGAATGATCCATATTTTCTTGTGTTTTGGTAATTTCCTTAGTTGTGTCATCCAGTTCTGCAGTTAAATTCAATTTATTTGTTTCATATGTGTCTTTCTCTGTTACTGTATCTCCTTTGTCCTGTTTTGTTGTAGGTGGGCTTTTGGACGCTTCCATCGACTTATTTGGTAATTTTGTATTAATTTCTCGTTTTTGTATTACCATATTGTCATTGTTGCCATCGGAGGTTTCATAGTCCACTCTTTCTCTTTTGGAATTCGTTGTCGTCTTCTGATCGTCCGTGTTGACTGACATTAATAAATCTCGACCAGTGATGTCGACTTCTTGCCATATGCTAATGGGTGACACAGCGGAAACTTCATCGAACTCCTTTTGTTCTGGGCTCGACGATTCGTCGTTTTCTGAATAGCTTGTTCTACTACTCATGTCGGGGCCCATTAAATTTGTAAGATCTATTACATCACTCGGTTGTTTCATCTTATCGTCATTTTCTTCGTCCTTCATATGTATATATTCATCATGTTCTAGTTTACACTGTGACTCCTGAAGTGTATTAATATTTTTGTCACTTAAAATGTCGGTATTTTGTTTCAATGTGCTTGTTCCTTTGTTGCGTTCTTCATTTAATACTTGCTCCGCTTTTGTCTTGTCTATAACCAAATTATTTTTTTCATTTATAACATTACTCACGGAGTTTAAGTTGTCGGCACTTTTATCAGGTGAAATGCTTCTACCTATCATGCCACGACGTCGGGTAGATCCTAAATTGTCTATGATTTCTTTCAAGAGTTGCGCAGGCCCATTTATTTTACTGGCACTGCTTGGCTTTAAGGTGTTGACCTCTTCTTGTTCTACACGTTTTGGATCGGTATTTGAATTAAGCATAGGAGAATTCTTGTGGTCACTAGTTTCGTTGACTTCAATATTCTGGTGTCTCGATTCTGGAGACTTGTCTCCGTTTCTGTCCGTTTTAGTTGAATAGCCTCCTTCAGGCGACAAACGTTGGTCTTTAATTACCGAGCGTTGATCACTGATAGATACCTCGGGTGTGATCTTTCGTATAATGGGTCTCAGACTTTTCCGTTGATAATTTTTTCGTCTCCTTTCAAATTCAGGATCAAAGTAATCGCCCGCCACTTCAGTATTATCCTTGAGCCGTTTGGTAGGTTTAGACCTTTCTTCGACATTGATTTTCTCTGGATTTTGCTTCCTCTTTTCTTCCAGTAAAGTTGGTCCTTGCTCCTTCTCCTCTGGGTCGAAATAATACTCTGAATATTTAACCACATACTCACACTGTAAAAGGAATCAATACTTTGTCTTTAATTATTTATTATATTTTGGAATATTAGTAACATATTTTATATTGTAAAGTAGTTGTGATTGATTGCTTTCAAACGGCCTCGAAATAATTAATATAATTAGCGCATGTGACATTGCATATGTAACAGTGTTTAAATCTCAATTTAAAGTGTAGGCAGTGAGGACACCCTGTGGGTTTTCAACTTTCCGTCCCAATATATATATATATATATATATATATATATATATATATATATATATATATATATATATATATATATATATAAATGCCTCAGTTCATCGAAACTATGATTATAGTTTTGAATGGTATCGCAGAACTATTTTATTCATATTAAGATTTCACATTAGAATTCTTGCACACAATTGTACTAATTTATAATTTGTACTTGGTCTTAATTTATGCTGTTTTTGATGTGAGGTGGGTTGTATTTCCGTTGCTTCTTGGGTTTTTGTCTTTTTTCTCGTTGTTTATATGTAAGCAAACTCCTGGTCATTCTAGTAGACACACAATCATATGATCTTTTCCATCTCTTTACAAAAATATAAATATTTTGTTTCATCTTTAATGTTTACTCATTGAACATTCATGTTTTTCTGCGTCAGTAAGTAAATGCAAGTCTGAAATTCATATAAATATTCAATTTACACACCATGGAAGATCTGTTATAACTTTCATTTCCACAGGAAGCTATTAAAGTTGGGTCAAACATTGACGAGAGAGTGATAATATCCGGTAGCTACAAAATTATAACATATAATGGGTTTTTCTTTTTGTACGATTTTATCGAGGTCTTAGAAAATTAATTTTCACAAGTTATAATAACCTCTGACCATCAAATTAGACCTGTATTGAAAATGAGTTGTCCGATAGTATCTTATGAAAAGATGTGATTTTGTATAAATAAACCTTACCCCTTCTTCAAGGTCATGTTCCTCCATCAGCATTATATAATTACGATCCTCTGCAATAGTCAATAATTCAAATAAGGCACGCTTACGGAACAATTCAGCAAGTTGCAAATTCCCCTCTCGTAAATAGGTCAGAAATATTTCAAGTGATGTCGCATCATATATTACCAGTTCTCTCAGTTTGGAATAAAGAATATTCATTTCTCTTGTAATCATATCTAGGTCTTCCTTCTTGAAATCTTTGAGGTCGCAGTTTTCAAAGCGTTCGATGAATCCAGGTGCTGGCGTCTGACTCATCTCTGTTGCCTTACCAGGGCTGATGCCTAAAACATACACGTGATCAGTCTGAGGAACGGTATACATACGTATACGTGATATGGAATACCGAAAAAATAAACAGCGTAATAGAAAGAAAAATTTAGGTCAATCAAATCATTGTCCTTATTTTGTCTTTTACTTACCTCTCACAATGCATATATTACATTATTGATTTTAAAGTAAGTCTCCGTGATCAATATTCTGTGCAGCCATATTCGACTCGTGCGTCTTTCACACACTACATTTCAAACTTGAAGATAGAAACTTTAGACGCTTTCAACAATAAAAAATTTCAAAACAATAGTGTTGACGATCTCTAGGTAAATACAACTTAGAAATTTGAAACGGATATTGGCGTTATCTGAAGGCTTTCACTGGAAATTCGTATAGTTCATTTATTACGGTAATTCACCAATTTAGAATTCATAAATTATAATTGTCTCTAATCGACATTATTCGTATTATTATATGCAAGACATAAACATAGGCACTTACCCCTCCCGTTTCACATCTAAACATGTTTTGGCCCACATTTGGTAAAACATTATAGGTGACTACTAGTTGTTTGCCCCCCCCCCCCCCCCCAATAATTATGCGGTTCACTGGAAAGAAAGGAAGACAAACGGGGAAAAAGATGTCAGTATTTGTATAGGTCTTTCTCCTTTGTGGAGTATTTCCTGTCTCTCAGAGTGGTGTGTGTGTGTGTGTGTGTGTGTGTGTGTGTGTGTGTGTGCTAATTAACTAGCTCTTAACTGCATACAAATCGTTTTAATAAACACATCACCAGCTGGGTTGATGACCTTTCTTTGTTTATTCGTTGTTATATCCCAAGAAGTATGTTTGCCAAGTGGGGAAATGCCTCATTTCTAATTTTGCCTATCACATAATTAGAAGCAAAACGTTATAATAGGTATTGAAACAAATTGCTAAAAATGTTTATATAAACAACTCATAATGTATATGGAAACAAATCATTACTATATATATATATATATATATATATATATATATATATATATATATATATATATATATATATATATATATATATAGAAACAAATCGCTATAATAAATATAGAAACAAATCGCAGTAATTTATAATCGCTATAATGGAGATAGAAACACATATTTATAATAGACATACAAACAAATCGCTATAATGGACATATAAAGAAATTGTTATAATGGCTATAGAAACGGTCTCTATAATGGATATAGAAACAAATCACTATAATGGATGTAGAAACAAATCGCTATAATGTGTATAGACCCAAATCATCATAATGGATATATCACTAAAGCATCTGAATTACACATAAAAAGACTGTCTGGCAAATTAGATTACATACATCCAGAAAGCAGACGAAGTTTTCTTCTGCTTTTTTTATATCGCTTCATTCTTTTAGGCTAATTTTAAACGTACACGTTTCCATGTATACTGATACATAGGTAGGTATTTAGGTAGAATGATATTGTGTTTAGGAAAGTCTCTGGATGGTAGTGTGTGTAGGCAAGGCGGTTGACCCATTTAAAGACACGTCTGCTTTTCCAATTTCTAAGGCAACCGCTTACAAATTGTAAAATGTAAGAAGAAGAAAAAACAAACAATAAGCATGACCGCCATCATAAATCTGGGTTTACTATTATAATATTGTATCTGTCAACTCAAAACGTCCATACGTATCGACGTATATATATATATATATATATATATATATATATATATATATATATATATATATATATATATATATATATATATATATATATATATATATATATATATATATACACTGTGTATCTGGTAGGTAATATACAGACATGCATATGGTAGGTAATATACAGACATGCATATATATATATCTATATATATGTATGTATATACAGACATGTATATATATATATATATATATATATATATATATATATATATATATATATATATATATATATGTATATACAGACATGTGTATATCTATCTATCTATCTATATATATATATATACAGACATGTGTATATATATATATATATATATATATATATATATATATATATATATATATATATATATATATATATATATATATTTCTATGTATATCTATATGTATATACCAGATGCACAGTCTAGTAGTAGTTTCTGTGACGCCAGATAAATAGCTTTTTGTGGTAATCGGTCTTCCAAATGGTGATAACCTTTGTATGTTATTTTACAGGGAAATTCGTTTGCATGTTATATCAACTGTACCCGTCAAATACGTTGTGTAGGTAGGATTGCAAGGTAGTTGTAAGTGTGGAGAACCATCTCGGCTAACATATAGCAAGATCTTAACGGTTGACAGGGTGTTTTCATAGACTAAGTCGACCCATTTAGAAAGAGTTAAAACATGGAAACATAAACTATGTGCTTCAGTAAATATTTGAAAGAGAGCCAGCTTTAACTATGTAAACTGGTCTTACAAACTGAGATATGGATATCTTACAGTTTGTAACCAGTGACAAAAAGGCTTTCGGCTCTTTCGCAGTGGTTCAGTAAATATGTGTATGCGTCCGGATATTTTGGCACAGTGTTCATTTGAACATGTTAACATAATCAATTAATGAACATTCGAGGCCGTTCAACGGAACAACCTATAATTGCTCCTTTTAAAACAAATGTAATATATTTCATATTAAAATCCTCTGTTTTCATAAGGATGATGATGATGATGATGATGTCTACATCGACGATAATGACAGTGGTGGTGATGATGATAATAGTGAATATTATGTTTTCTGGCACTAGATACCAAAGTACCATAAAAAAAATATGAGTGATCCACTACATAACTAACTGTAAACTAATTATAAGCAACAACAACAACAAAAAAAAACCGCATGCTTTCCAAAATGCGGCTTAATAGCGATTGCAAATGTTCTTTGGTCAGCCTGGAAGCATCAATCCACATTGTATGTTAACATCAACTGCTTTGTGTGTGTGCGTGTGTGTGTGTGTGTGTGCGTGTGTGTGTGTGTGTGTGTGTGTGTGTGTGTGTGTGTGTTATATACTGGTCAATATGATAGATAGATAGATAGATATATAGATAGATAGATAGACAAATATATAGATATACAGACAGACAAACAGATAGATAGATAGATAGATAGATAATATCACAGGTCAAATAATATTTTAATTCAATCTATACCGAGACTCATCATCGTATCTGTATAATAATATTTTTTCTCAGCATATTATAATTTCACCCTATATTATCACTCATCCTCATGTCAGATCCAGGGACTGCACTTTCCGCTCTTTCTGGTGTATATTTGTAAATGTTCTGTATTAATGTCTATATGCCTTGATTTCTCTCATAGGAACCCGGTGTGACCGTATCAGATGAGAGTTAAATGCTGAGTCGTCATGTGCGTGTGTCTGCTACACATGAACGCTTATACCAGCGACTATGTCACATATTTTTGGTGGGTATCTGTGCATGGTCGATTGATTTAGTGTGTGCAGGCAAGGCGATTGTTGCCGCAACCTGCGGTGCTGGGTTCGAGTCTCTGTAGTAAATCAATCAAAATAGTTTCTAACCTGCTTGATAATTCTCTCTCTCTCTAGTCATGTCCGAAAAAATTACACAAAGTATGGGAGCGGCAGTTGCTCCGTTGGTGGAGAGAGCGTCGAACTCGTGTGTGTTTGTGTTATATTTGGATTTGTATCGCAGCTTTAACAATTTTTCACTCATATCGCCACGATGTTGGCAGTGTGCCAATTTTTAGTGATGTCTAGCAATGGGGCATCATGACGCAGACATGTAGCATCATGTCCCACCCAGTCATATTATCCTGACACCAGGCCGACCAGTCCTAACGCTAACGTCTTAATGCTGAGCGCCAAGAGAGACAACTGCTAGTACCATTTTTATAAGTCTTTGGTATGACTCGGTCTGGGTTCTAACCCACGACCTCCCACATCCGAGGCGGATGTTCCAAGCACTTAGGCCACCGGATAGTTCGTCCAACTCGTAATCTCGGTGGCCAGTCGACTGTATATGTGGTCCTTTCTTGAAAAAAAAGCAAATAGCTCCGATTTCCTCGGTATGCTACAGTCAATAATGCATTGAAAGTGCCGTTATAACAGTCAGCTAATACGTAAATGAGATTTAAAACGCACATACACAAACACGCGCACACACAAACACACGCACATCTACGCATTGTCATTCTCTTAAAAAATTATGTTTCCCCTGTATCAAATCACCAACCGAACCTTGCTTTTAACAATGGTCACAAATGATGCTATTGATCCAGAATGTACGAAGAAAAGGAATTTTTATTCACGTTCTTGCAAATATCCAATTGCAGATATTTCACTAACAACTGTTCTTATTATGTGAACATATTAACCAACCAATTTCCTTGTAATGAAAAACGGTAAAGCGGAAAAAGAAATCTACCTGGAAAAGCTATTCAGAGAATTCCAGCCATGAACGAAATCAGTATACTATGAATATGTTCTGTGATTATCATGGATGTATAGAATTGCATTTTTATCGCTGTCATTATTTCTGTCTGAAGTTTATTCTATATGTAATACCGAAACACTGCAATTTCATGTGTTTACATTGAATGTGAGCATTTAGGTGTGTGTATTTTTGAATATTGCGCGGGTCAACATTTGTCATTGCATCTTTCCAAGTCTAAATTTCCACTTTGCACTTGAAAGATTTTGTCTGATGACATATTTATGGATTTTACTGTATATTTACTGTCTGATATCGGGTGGACGAGTTACTCTGGCAAATGCCGACGAGCTTTCGTGACGGCTAAGCCAAAAACAACGATATATCAGACGGCAAGAATAAACGAGTATTGATATGCACGCTAATTTATAATAAGCATCATTTTCCAGATATGCTTTTATTTCTCCAGGGAGTAAATTATGAATATTTAAATATATATGCTCTTGTTATTTTGTACTTATTCCTAATTTCAGTCCTGTAGCACATGAATATTGATTGAGTTGAATGACGTAAAATATTTTCTTATATGCTCTTTTTTCTCCGTTAATTTTACATTGTCAGATTCGTTTAGTATTTTTCCATATTGCACGGCTTCATATTGCACGACATGTGTGCCTAAAAAGAGTATAGTGCATTATGAACTACTTTGTAAGCAAACCACATACACTCATGTCGTAGACGCTTTAGCTTTTGGTTGATTCGATTTGTTCGTGAATGGACTCAACATGCTGGTTCGTCCATTTGAAAGAAGAGATGATAACTTTAACGATGTAGACGAGTTCACTGAGTCACAAACGAAACTTTCAAACTAGCAAACAAATGAATGTAATATTCGCAATGTCAACAGCAAACATGGGAGATGCATTAATTAAAATACCATTCTGATCACTGAAACAGTTGTTTAGGAGAAATATTCGTAACTTTAGCAAACATAATGGTTCAGACTATGACCAGTGCTCTGTAGGGTCTATGAAAATAGCATAGAAAAGCATATCGAGGCCATGGGCTATTGCTTGTCTATTAGAGACGTACCCCTTTACAAGTCAGTCAAAACACTAAATTCAATATTTAAAAAATGCTACTGAAGGTTTTCGTAGGAAATTAAGAACATCAGAACCAATAAGCCAAGACGATGAAAAACTATTATTTCCGCTGGTTAAATGGACTATCACACAATAGCTGCTTTCCAATTTTCCCCGTTTAACTATTTTGATAAAAAGTTAAGCTAGCGATACAGGCTGTATAGATCACAACTGGGGTCTTCTTTAGCTGGTAATAAGTATGGTAATAAATATACTTACATTAATGCACCTTGAATCTCCTCAAAATGTTCTTTCTTACTTAATTCTGCAAATCCGGATGGCATGACCCATGTCATGGAATTATAGGTTACTGCATTTATATGGGAAAATATGAACGAGTTTTTTTCTTCTAATACTTCGCTTCCAAGGTCGTGCAGTATTACTCAGAAAAAATCGTCCGTAGTTTCTCATACAAGTGAAGTAACCTATAAATATGATATCATAATGCCATGACGCGCGTTTTTAGTTTGACGACGTATACCGCTTGAAGGCTACTTATACGGGAAAATGTTATTTAAGTACCGTTTACGTTAAGTCTGTGGGACAAACTTGAACATAATTTTCTGCGAGCTTTTTTCAAAAGTGGTATATGCAGAGTGTGAAGATATTAATTAGGACGGAGGAGGAAAATGTCAGGAATATTATTTACTTTCAAAAATGGAGCACAGGGCTGACGATGTTAGAACGTATCAAACGCGGCAGACATTACAATATACAGAGAACGACAGAACGAAGAGCATTAAAACTGCCTTGCACAGTCTGCGTGCTTATGCTTGGTTTTTTAATTTCTGTTATTGTATTTCAATATGTGATAATAGATATAGGGTGGGACCCAGTCAACGTGCTCGTGTATTAATGGGCAAAGACGATGTACTATGGTTTAGATGACCGTCGGGTCAAAACAGCCTTCCGGTAGCGATTTATTCTGCAAGAGCATGAGCTGAGACGAGCGTGGTGTCGCAGTGGCATCCATTTTGAATTTGCTTAGATTCCGCTCTATCGTTATTACGTACTTCTGAAAGTTGAACAGGTGTACGGTGAACTTGTGTGCATTTGAAACAATGGAGATAATGTTGGAATACTCTATGCTAATTTCATGTACTGTCACGGAAAATTCCTTATGTGTAGTGTTTGGAAACAACGCAATGCCTAAAGCAGATAGATGATTCATATGAATGTTCCCATGTGCTTAGGAAATGTCCCTGAACTAGTCCAAGGCACATTCAATTTAGCAGTTATTATAATACGAAAAAAATCTTTGCCAAAATATACAAGACTAACTTCTGAAAACGCAATAAATTAATTATAAAATGTGCGCTAAAAATAACAAAAATGTTATCGAGAAGGATTTAAGCGGAGCTAGCAGTCTTTGAGAGATGCAGATCAGAAGTAAGACCAAGCTATTTACTCCGTAAACCAAATTACACCCTGAATCAAACAGCAAATAAAGGAAATAATTTAACAATGTATAAGATATGAAAGTTTATTTTTAAAATAACCAGAATAACGAGTGAGGAAAACCTGGGCAAAATCCGAAACTAGAATGGAACCTTAATGAGACTGAACCTATCACGTGACCAGCAGTAATTCACCGTGAATATGCAAACTAAAGTGCTGATTGATGATACAAATGTTTCTTTCTTCCAAAAGATTAATTTTTTAATTACACAGACGATATGAAAATTTTCCATCATCACAATTCCTTGGCAATTCCAGGATAGCTGTATCTAAAATTTTCTTCTCTGTCAGTTTTTAGTCCATCTTGAAAACTGACGATCAAATTGCGAATTTGTTATACAGGGAAATTGATAATAAACAAGATTGTTTTTTAAATCACACCCTTTAATGATAAACTAATGTGTTCTTTGTCTGTGTTTACAGATCGTGGGATTTTGATATTCTTTAATGTGAAGAGATACAAAGTTCAATTCATCCTTGAATGCCCCGCAGATGCACCTCTCAGAGCAGTCGAAACATATTAAGTACCACACCACCGGTTACTTAGAACTGGACGATCCACCGAGTGTAACGCGAGACAAATTCGAAATGCCGCAGCCAAGTGCACGTAACAGCCGTTTGTCCCCAATACACATTTTTTCCCTATAAGCACGTTTGTTTCTATAAACTGTTTGTCCCCGTATTGCCTTTCCAATGTTAAACCAATGGACAAATTTAACATAAGATTTACCGCATGTCCCCCAAGATTCTCCCACATTCTAATTTACATGTACTTTGTAATGTTACGTTTCGTACGTCCCACAGTCTCATCATAAAATTAATGGCTTTCATCCGATTGACTTATATTTATTTCTGAATTAAATTTGACCAACCAGACTGCTTGAGACTAGAATGAACATTTAGAAATATGTTGGTGAATTTAGAGCCTAGTTTCAGTCCGTCATGTCCAGACTGTCTTTGCCCTGTACATCATTAATTCCTAATGAGAGAAAAGAAATCGTGTGCCTCGTGCAGTTTGATATTTTTTCTAAATGTGTTTTCCATCCATCATAACAATGTTAATTTTGACAGAATGGTTGTCTCTGTGATATAAGATGATCAATTCTTCGTCGGAGAAAGATCGCCTAGAGCCTCTCACATTTGTTGTTACTTGTTTCGTATATCCCTCAAAAATATGTTCTTGTAATATGATAATTATCGCCATCAAAACTTTTATGCTTTCGAAGTAAATTTTTAAAACAAGTGTCAAAATGTTTAGCTTTGATTGACAAAGTACTCAGTGTGTGTATTTTGTGCGTGTATGTATGCGTGTGTGTACGTGTATGTGCTTTTTCAGAAGATTGTATCATTTATCACAGTGTTTCGTGCGAGTCGAAAGACGCTAACGTTGCAAACGAGTATTTTTGCCGATTAACAATATCCCGTATGAAGGGCAAGAATTTTGTGACTCATTTACTAAATTGTTCTTTTAACTTGACTTGTGGTAAATATTTCATTTGTGAAATGCATTCACATCCAAATTTGTTAAAATACCTTCATCTATTTTTATCCGGATTCAAATTTTCTCGTACGAATCACGTTAAACTATTTGGAACCGTAATTTGACTCCAACATTTGTTTTCGGTGAAACATAATCTTATTAAGATCGTCACAACCGGAAGCGGAGAGGTGCGTGTTTTTCCTAATGATGTATTAAGTTTATTATCACACCTCGTTGCCGACAAGACTAAAAGTAATCCAACTCTTCTGTTTTGTTTCAAATACAACGACAGACCAGAAAAAGAGATACATTATCTTTAATCTCATAGATGAGTAACATCTAGGAAAACGCAGCTAAAATGTGATAGATAAAGGGTTTTCAAACTGACATTAAGTGTGCTAGCACAGGATAAAACACGAAGCTTTACGTATTGGCATTCCGAAATGAACATCAATGGGCATGTATTTAAGGTGACCGTTGATCCCCAAATTGTACCAGGTTTCCAGAAGCATGTTTATCAGCCATTTAGAATCTAAATGTCTAATAGGTGAAATTTCAATATAGAGACAAATAGGGATGCATACAAATTATATATATATATATATATATATATATATATATATATATATATATATATATATATATATATATATATATATATATGTGTGTGTGTGTGTGTGTGTGTGTGTGTGTGTGTGTGTATACCCAGCTAACACACAACGCTTTCACAATGTTGCTGTTAGGTTGTGGTGATAAAAGGTACTCTTATATTGTCTGCGAGATTTGTGTACCTTCGTGCCCTATCTTCTTAAATCTACTTCTTCTATTACGCTCAAATAACTGGTGATGTTTATCCCAAATCAAAATGGTGAAGACCTGACATCACATACAGTGACAATGGCAGCCTTCTTGAAAGTCCTGATATGTCTGCTCCTTTTAGCTGGATGGTAATGTTAACATTTTTGTAATGGATAATTTAAGTTTTGGACTTTCGTGATAGCAGTGAGCCACATGGGTTTCAAAAACGCTAGCAGATTTCATTCTTCACTTGTCAAAATAGTTTTTGAATGTTGTCATAATGTTGTAGGAATGTTATTTTGTGACGTTAAACAGCAACGTTTTAGCAACATTCCAGCAAGTTCACCAAATTATGTTTCCACAACGTTATCTGACAATGTTGGGACAACCTTAGTGCAATGTTGCTGCAACGTTTTTGCAACGTTGAATTGGTAGAGTGTAATAATCATCATCAATGATATACAAATGAAGGGGCAACATGGAAGAGAAAATCAGGATGATTTCATATCAATGACAAACAACTTCCATCCTTCACTAAAATTCGCTTGAGATCGCCAACTCAAACCACGTTTTCCTGGACACAACAACCAGACTGGTAGAAAACAAACTCCATATGGACACCTACTCAAAACACCACTATCTTCTCCCAACCAGCTTTCATCCTGTGGTGATAGAAGGTGCAAACCCTGTCAACATATGATAGAGATCAGCACATTTTCAATCACAGCGCTAGCAAAAAAAGAAAAAATGAACATGGTATAAACAAAACGTGCAAAACCGAGAATGTAATTTGTCTCATCACATGTAATATCTATAGTCTTCAGTATGTCGGAGAAACTGAAAAGCCACACAAAACGATCAATCTCCATAAATCTGATTGGATGACGAACAAGCTGTACAGAAATCCAATTACAGAACACTTCTCTTCCCGTGGCAATACTTTCAGTGATATAACACTTACTGCAATTGTTCGTAACCAAAACTGGAGTTCCGAAACCAGTAAAGAAAAGGAATCTTACTTAATTCGCCGCCTTAGAACATTGAAACCAAGCGGTTAAAACCAAGAGGACTAGAAAAAGACATCATCATCATCATTATCATCATCATCATCAGTCCCGTAGTCTGGAAGACCGTTGGGGCACCGCACAAGACCTAATAACCAGCTTCCTCCATTCCTCTCGATTTTCCGTCTTTCTCAGTGAGTCGCTCAGTGTCAAGTCTGTCCACTCTCGAATGTTATCTTCCCACCTCTTTCTTTGCCTCACTCTCTTTCTTTTTCCTTGTACAGTGCCTTGTAGGATTGTCTTGGCAAGTCCTGATAATCGTGAGACATGCCCATACCACTGCAGTTTCCGTTTTTTCACTATGATCAGGCGGTCATTGCGAGGCCAAATGACTTGCCTTATCTTTTGCCGTATTTCTTCATTTGTGATATGGTGTTTGTATGTGATGCCGAGGATCTTTCGGAAACATCTCATCTCCGTAGCCTGTATCCTTTTCTCCAAGTCCGCTGTTATGGTCCATGATTCGCAGGCATAGAGAAATATGGAGATCACCAGTGAGTGCATCAGTCTGACTTTTGAGCTGAGTGCGATGTTCTTGTCCTTCCAGATGGGCTTCAGTTTTGTCAGCGCTGCTGTTGTCTGTGCAGTATTTCAGGCTTCGATCCTTCATCTGTTACAGTTGCCCCCAAATACTTGAAGCTGTGGACTGTTTATAGCTTTGTGCCTTGGACTCTGATGTCAGTGCTGATGCCCTTGATGCTCTTGGTCATCATTTGGTCTTCTCTGCACTAATTTCCATGTGATAGGCTGCAGAGGTTTTGTCAAGGCTCTCTACTAAGCTAGCTAATTCTTGCTCATTTCCTGCTAGTTCATCAATGTCGTCAGCAAAACGTAAGTTGGTGATTGTTCTGCCTCCGATGCTGACTGTCCCGGTATGCTTATCAAGCGCGTCTGCCATGATTCTCTCCAGAAAGATGTTGAATAGTGCGAGAGAGAGCAGACAGCCTTGTCAAACTCCGACCAGTCCCCTATGATTCAGTTGAAGTATACTGCACTGGTCGCCTTGTCATAGGGATGCTCTATTACGGCGATGAGGTTGGCATTGATGTTGTACAGTCTCATGGTCACCCACAAATCTGGATGCCCTACCCTGTCAAATGCCTTCTGGAAATCCACGAAGACGCGGTACAGATCTTGCTGGTGTTGGAGGTACTTCTCACACAATATCCTAAAGTTGAAGACCTGCTCTTTTGTGCTGCGAACTGCTCTGAACCCCGCCTGATCCTCGGCAATGATCTTTTCAGCCTGTGTTTTAGTCTGTTCAGCATTATCCTTAACATGACTTTGCTTGGATGTCTTATAAGGCTAATTGTACGGTGGTTTTGACACTGTTGCAAGTTGCCTTTCTTGGGTATTGTGATGATCAGTGATTGGGTCCATGGCGATGACCATACTCCTTTATACCAGATCTTGTTGCAGATGTTTGTGAAAGAGCTAATCATTGCTTCTCCCCCAGCTTGGATTAGTTATGTTGGGATGTTGTCCACTCCTGCTGACTTACACGTTTTCAGTGATCTCACTGCGGATTCTACTTCTTCGCGTATGATAGGGTGGTTGTCGTTGTTAGTTGCTGGAGGGACGTTCAGTACCTTTGGATCTATTGTGGCTCGGTGGTTGTAAAGTTCTGCGCAGTACTCTGTCAATCTTTTCAGAATATCTATTTCTTCTGTGAGGCAGTTTCCGGCTTTGTCCTGTAAGGATGTAACCCGCCGTTGTTTTGTGCTTGTTAGAACATCAGATGGTATGCTTTCCTGCCGTTGTTCATTTTCAAGTTTCCCTCAATGTCTTTGGAGATTTCTTCTATCCAGTTCTCTTTTGCTTTTTTCAAGCTTTTCTTGACTTCCCAGTTGATTGCCTTGTACTGCTTTGCCCCTTTTGTATCGTTCTTTTCTTCTTCAGTTCCCTCCTCTTGTCACACAGGTTCAGAACCTCAGCTGTGACCCAGGGTTTCTTGACTGGGCGATGTCTACCGAGGATATCGCTGGATGTTTCGGTCGTTGTTGTATTGAAGGTGGTGATCAACGTGTCCATGTCGGTATTGTCAGCATCGAGGATAGATGATATCCTCGATGCTCGAGAAAAAGACAGCCACCCACAAATAAATCATCTTTTTTTCAGCCGACCCATTATCTTTTAAATAATTCTCTAAATTTGCATAGTAAGTTACCCAATAACCTATCATTACTACTATGACAATGAAATATCTGCAATTTATTTGCTGTTACGCAAATTTACATAAAATAACAGATGGCGATATGGCTCATCGAATTCTAGATCAATATAAAATATTTTTCAGCATCAGCATCTAGTTGAAACATACAAAATGTCAAGCTTTTATTCCTGTACAAATAGTAATGTAAACTTTTTAACCTCAAAGATTTTTCTGTTTTTTGTTTGTCTTGTCTCTGTTTTCTATTTGCCTTTGAAAAGGCTAATTTAGTGTCAACAGCACTAAGGCAAGCTGGAAACTAGTTTTGCACTGTTCGTTGTCAGTTTAATGCAATATCAATTGATATGAAATAAAAATCATAAAAGAGTGGTTATTTATATTCCACATATTGAAACATTAGAGGAGAACTCAAGGTCCATACGATTTTTTTATGAAAGCGCCTATTATTTGCTCTCACAGAAAACTTATTGAATAGTTCTGCAACATACAGCACGTTAAATCAAGTTCTAAATTAAATTATATATAAAGAAGCTAATTCATGATTAAAGCAAAAGTATTTTTGGATATTTCAAGTGTATACAGACAATTATATGTCTTACAGATCAAATGAAGGTACTAACAAATATTCTGTATTATTAACTAAATTTGAAATTCTGATCCCAAAAACTCTCAACAAGGATGGACGTCTGTTTAAGTTACCATATTCTTCCTTATTGTTCAAAGTTAATTCAAATTGTCTGTTTGGAACATTTTTGTTTGATTTTGAAGAGTGTAAGTTAATAATAATTAATTATACGGGTTTATTGCAATGTGATATCAATATACAATGCTATACTCAGTCAATGTCTCTTACAAAATTAACCATAGAAAGGAAAGTATTTTTGTGTATGATTTACTTCATTTTGCTGTTATCCTTCATCCAAGTTATTAAGACCAGTGGAAAATCTTCCTTTAGCATAAATTTCTTTCACATGTGTCAGTCTTTTGTACTTCAAAATTTCTTGGTGGAAAGACTGAGTGGGCTGTGGTATAGAGTTACATCTCCTTGCTCATATTAAGTAAACATGTAAGTATGTTTTTAAACAATTATTGCAAGCCTTATAAGCATATATGTGTTACTCATATATCTCACTATCGTAAGAATATACATTAACTGCTTGGACCCATAATAAATAGTGTAATATTTCCCTGTATAATCCCTGCCATGTTTGTTAGTACAGAACTTCCAGTGTATCCAAATCCTTTAAAAAAAAAATCAAGTTTTATCCAAACGTGTCTTCAAAAATTACGAACTCACGGTGAAGTTCCAGAATTTTGTTTGTGATGCTTAAGTGTGAACAAAACAAGTTGACTCCAACATTTAAATGTTGTGATATAGAATCGTATTAAGACCACCACAACTGAAAACAGAGTGGCATATTTTTTCGTTAACCTTTGATATCAAGACTGTAATTTGTGTAATTTTATCACGTGTTTGCTTATTAATTTTATTATTTTTCCACGATGTCAAATTAACCTTTGCTCAGTGTCAGATTATCCTTTCATAGGTTTCAAATCACCCTGTTGCATTTTGCCACAGAAAATGAACTCACAGTTGGTTGCTACTTTTTAAAAAAAGAAAAGTTAAGTCTCTGATCGAGTAACTTCAGACATAATAAACCTTTGCTATATATGGAAACTCAGACTACATGTATTTCCTTTTCATTTGTATTATGCCAAAGCAGGCATTTAACTCTAATATAACATAAGATATCGCAGTTGGTGTAGGTGTTATTCTAATCTGAATGATCACATGAAAGCTGAGAAAATCTTAAACTCCAACATTTCACGTGCAAATAACCGTAATGTAAATTCTGATTTTGTTACATCTTCTGTTTCATTTCCTTCGAATTATATATTTGCAATATTACCATTTTATAATTAATAATTAATTAGCTAAAAACCATCAAACGAAAATATAGTTCGTTGGTCCGTCCGCTCAACACTCAATTTACTTTGTAACATGAACTCTGTCTACAACGATTGAGAAATGGTTTGTCAAAGCTGACTTTGATCTTTGTGCAACCACTATGTACAGGGTGTGGCTAGAAGCATTGGTACTGGGGGTTGTTAGTGAATATTTATAATAGTCTCCATCTCTACTTTATATTTCAATTTTTTTAAAGATGATAGTGTTACTCAAATGAACACAAGATTCGGCTAACAAAGTAAATTTAAAATGTAAAGAGGATCTATCTATCTATTCATATTTCTCCCGCCCCCCCTTTGTGAATGCGTGTGGTAATGTGAGTCTCTTCTGAATGCGTGTTGGGATGTGTCCAACGTACACGTATTTGTGTGTCTGTTGCATTTATGTAATGATTTTTATCAGTAAGTAAAGGAAAACCACATTAATATGAAATTTCCCTTAGTAGAAAATACAACCCGGCGTTGTATTGGTGTGGTCCGTCATTTAAATTATTTTCCGGTTAGAAAAGATAACAATAATCGTTCTTGATGGGGTCCAAAAAAGAAGGCAAGTTTAATGTGTGTGTGTGTGTGTGTGTGTGTGTGTGTGTGTGTGTGTGATTTGGATAACTTGGAGCCAAAGTTTTGGAAGAAAACAATAATCGGCAGTATTAGAACATCAACGACAGGATCACAGACTCAGGAGGCAAAAGTAATAAACTATGGTATTGCCACTGCGCTATACTGGTTCAATTCGTATCTCTTATTAACCACTTTTTTCAACGTCAGATGTTTTGATATTCCCACACTTAAGCGAAGATGGAGAATATTGCTGTTGCCCAACCCCAACCTCTCTACCCCACCCCGAACGTAGAGATCCATTTTCATATGCGAAGTAAAACCTCAGACAGACAATTAGCCAAACCATTCATAGACATCGTCTCTTCATAGACTGGATTCTACATAGACCTGATGATAATATTTTAAAGTCTTCATTGGTGTCCCACGAACGTATATCAGATAAACCTCTGCGTCATATGCCACGATGATCCATCAGCCCTTAATCTTCTTTCATTGTTTGCTACTAAGAGAAACCTACCGAACTAATGTACGACATCCAAGCAAACCTAAAACCTTTGAAGTATTGTCAGGGACCCGTTTCGCGTAAGACGGCAAGACTTTGTCTTTCATCCGGACCTGCTGTTCATAAACGAATGTATGAAGCCGCTAAGACGTATGTCACAATCAACCTACTTCATTAACAAGATCACCGAAAGCTCCAGCTTCAACGAGCTCTTCCGTATTAAGAACAAGCGAATGTCAATGAAAACAAAATGTACGGTACTTTCAAAGGCCTTCTCTCCAGTCAACCTTCCTGACCTGTTTGCAATTTTTCCCGTGACGTAGTGCAAACCATTAGAGATCACATGACAACACAAATTTAAGCGACTCATTGTCATACACATTTGTGATACAGACTTTCAAAGGAAAATTTAACAGCATTTAAGCCTGTTTCTACGGATCTCTGATGGACGATCCTAATGAGGAGCTCCCCAAAGGCATGCTAATTTGATCCGATTCCAACATCAATGTTGAATTCACTAACCGATACTGTTGCTTCTCTCTCATCTAGGGTATCACCATCATTCCCTGAAACTGCCAATGAAAAGTATGCTGTTGAAGAAGAAAGAAAAAACGCTTGACCCTAATGATTTTAAAGACTGCCGATCGGTTTCTACCCTCCCCTTCATATAAAAGGTCTTAGAAAAAGCTTTACTGTCCCGACTAGTATCTCATCAAAATGTATATAGTCTCTTTTTTACTACTGTAAGTCTGCATACCGTCCTCTCCGCAGTAAAGAAGTTGCACTTCTGAAAATAGTTAAGGACTCTCTCTCTCTCCCTTCCTCCCTCCCTCTCCCCCTTCTCTCTCTGTTCTGGATGATGGAAAGATTAACGTCCTCACCCTCCTTGACTTACTTCAGCATTTGACACAATAGATCATGATGTTTTATTTCACCATCTCCAGCATGTTTTTGGCATTCGAAATACTGCCTTACTTGGTTCAAATCATGCTCTGTCGAAATTAACACAAATTGTAACTGGACGTAAATGGACATTTCAACCCAGTTGATTTATGTTTGTGCTTCTTCCGGGTTCTGTTTTTGAACCATTGTCTCCATTCTATACACTCAACCCCTCTAAAGTCATTCGATGTCTCACCAGATATACGCTGATGACACCATAATGTACAAATCCAGTCATCCAAGTGAATGTTGACGCTGCCATCGAAGGTGTACAGACGTGCGTTTCAGATGTGAAGTCATGGATGACGTCATGGATTAAGCTGCATATAGATGATGATAAAACTGAGAGCATTCCGATCACCAGATAGAAACAATCTAATTCCTATCACTTATCTTAAACAATAGATATTATAAAAAACACAAACACCGAATTTACACAATCAGTACGAAACCTAAGTGCCACTCTCGTCATTATTCTCTCATGACACCAACGCGTCATGAACATATGTAAGGGCGGCATATCTGGAACTGAGACCACCAGCTCCATTCGCAGATTAACGTCTAAATGCAACTGAATGAACAGGGATGCGAGTGTTAATGCCGTTACAAGTTGCGCTGACTAGGGGAGACTACTCTTTCATCCTAGAACATGAACCTATTCTCGAAGTATGTTGAATTTGTACCTGACGCCGAAGATTCAGTTATCAATTCGTTTTCCTTGAAATCAAGATTATCAAGTGTTTTACAAAGTTTCGAGGAGTACATGCACGCTTAAACCTATAAATTAGAGTCACTGGAGACTAACTGGAAAGTTATTAGAATTTGAAGATCATTTCAGAGAACGTTACTGTACTGGAAATAAACTAGATTAATTAGTTTCAATACATACATACATACATACATGCATACATACATACATACATATAAATTGGTCGACGCTAGTTATATTCATTTTAGGCTTAATTCATATTTTCTGTCTGTCTGCTGGTTGTTTCAGTCGATGAGAGATTATGCATGAGTTATGAAATATATGGTTTGAGCTCCAATTAAAAGTTTCCCCAGAAACTGAATAATCTTTTTTTCCGCTACTGAAAGTTTAAGCCGATGTAGTTTACTTGGTAGAGAATCGGACTTGCAACGCAAGAATCCCCAGTTGGATACACGCGGATCTGCTTCCACTTTGAAAACGGCACTAAAACTCACATGTATTCGACATGATAACATGTAAATAAAGTGCCAAAATTGCCCTTACAAATAGCTAAGGTATAGATGATTGGGCTATTTATAAAGATTTTAGAAATAAAGTTATTGTGAGAACTGGATATGCAAAAAGAGATTACTTACATGAATCTGCTTAACAATCATTAATTAAACCAAGAGAACTCTGAGAAAAAAGGAACGAGTTTCTACCTTCATCGTATCACATTCATGTACAAGCCTTCCTACTGTTGACTGAGGAATCGTTAAAGACTCTACCTAAACTGCAAATAGTAGCCATGATTTGTGTGTGCGCGCTCGCGTGTGTGTAAGATCTGGATTTGTAACGTAGCTTTAACAATTTTTAGTCACATCGCTACGATGTCTCCAGTGTGGCAGTTTATAGTGATGTCTAGCACTGAGACATCTTGCCGCAGACATGTAGCATGATGTCTCACCCGGTCACATTAACCTGACACAGTGCCGTCCAGTTCTAATGCTAGTACCATTTTTACAAGTCTTTGGTATGACTCAGCCAGGGTTCGAACCCGTGACCTCCCGCACCCGAGGTGGATTATTTTGCAGAAAGCACGAAATGTTTCAGCTTGTAACAAATAATACCTCTACAAATATTTTCAAGAGCAATTCTGATTTTATGACTGCATAACTTCTGTGTGTGGTAGCTCTGACACATAACTATGATAACAAAATGTCACCACTAATAATTTATATTAACTTCTGTTATATATGTTTTATTTTATACAATGACTGTAATCAACAGACTCATACTTATTACTTCATTTATGGTCGATAACTGCAATCAATAGACGTCTACTTATTTTTTTCCATTATGGCCTGTAGCTGTAATTAATTGACGTCTACTTACTACATCCTTTATGCTCAATGACTGCAATCAACACACGTCTACGCATTACTTCCTGTATGGTCAATCACTGCAATCAATATACGTCTACTCATTACTTCCTTTATGGTCAATCACTGCAATCAATAGAAGTCTACTCATTACTTCCTTTATGGTCAATCACTGCAATCAATAGAAGTCTACTCATTACTTCCTTTATGATCATTAACTGTAATTAATTGACGTCTTTTTATCACTTCTGTTGTGGTCAATCACTGCAATCAATAGACGTCTACTTATTACTTTATTTATGGTCAATCACTGCAATCAATAGACGTTTGCATATGGTCAATGCGACATTGCAGATATTATCAGACTGCAAAAGAAAGCGTCAACAATCAATAAGTCAGGGGAGGTTTGTGATCTTTAGGAAAATAAAATTCGTAGCGAAACTGTTTGAGTCTTTTAATTATCCCGCGAAGTGTTCAGATAGAAGAAAAATTATTTGTATTACTCTTCTGTCACATCTCTAAGGACGTGGAATATGGGGTTAATTACAGAGTACAGTTAGAGTGAAAAAGACACTCAAACAGACAAACAGAAGGGGACATTATACATGTACCTAAAGATAATTCTTGTGTAAGAGAAAAGAAATCGGTGTCTTAAATTTGACTCTACAAGTAATTCAAGCAATAACCATTCCTAACAGAAACTTGACAAGTACAAAAGGTTTGCTGTACTGCAAATCTTATTACGTTATTATCTTGGAGATGGTTTGATTTTCTTCCATTAGAAGACATATTGAATGTGAGAAGAATTGTTTATATTCCGTTGTTTCTTCATTTCACTGTTCATCAGAATTGTGTGTCGCAATGCACATAAAAGTAGTATTTAATGGTGGGAACTATAGCAAAGTCGAATATGTGAGCTGATACAGGTACATCATTCATTAGGCAACGTGTTAGCGTGAGAAATCAGCAGTTACTGTCAATGATAAAGAAACTGTGTGCCATGTGAAACTTTAATTGCTTAGGTAGACACTATGATATTTTTTGCGTTAACACGTAGTTATAGCTAGAGCTAGAACTAATGTATGGTTCGCCTTAACAAATCCTAACGCATTTTATTACATTTCCTCCACCCTGACCTTGAGCCAGTGGTTATATTTCCAAATCCGTTGCACACAGTGTATGGCCTCGTGTTGCATGTTTAAAGTTTGGTTTAAGACCGTAAGACACACAAAAAAATATCTTAAAATGTCACAGTTTCTGTAGCAAATTTCCACCCAGCAGTTTATGAGGAGACAGAGTTACACACAGTCGGACAGATAGTCTGAGAGCAAGACAACCAATGACCAAAACGACTTACAATAGATTAAATCCATATGTCTGTAAATCTACAAAACTATGTATCGATCCAAAGCTAACCCTGGCGTAGAAAACATTGTTTTCCCAATAATTTGATCGTCCTGTGTAATCGTACACATGGACTATGCAGAAGACTGTTGTTTCTTTTGGAACATTCTGGGCTTTGCCACATGACCTATTTGATTGAGATTTCTTTTCATGGACCTATTTGACTGAGGTTTCTTTTCATGTTATGGCAATTTGGGGTTAAGCGGTGTGTCTCAAATTACAGCACAAACCAAAATTACCAACTGGAAATTTTAAATGTCAGGTTTACGCGCGTAAAATCGACGTTGCAAATCACTGGTATTTCCTCTCTGTTACTTGTTATGAAAGAAATTTATTTTGGTTGGATGGGTTATGGAAAATAATACTTTTTAAAATTACAATCCAGCTAAAGAATGTAAGCAAACAATTTGAGTTCTACAAGACTGTTTCCTGACACAGTGATGAAAAAGACGTACAAGGCAACCTAGATATATATGTAAACAGACTGCATGATGAGTACATCAATTCCAGCATAGGTTGTTGGACAAATAGGCAAAAAGACAGATAATCTGACAGACAGACAGACGGATAGATAGATAGATAAAAAAAACTACGTTTGTGAGGAGCGACTAGGCAAAAAATGGACTGATCGAGTATCTGAGTGACTGAAATCAGCAGCCTATCTTGTGCTGAAAAATGGCGTTAAACAACACAACAACAACAACCGAAATCAGCAGGAAATAGGGACTGCAAGTTATAAATGGTCACATCATTGTTTATGTCGAAAATTCATTGTATTATCGGAGTTAAAATGATAATAGAACATGGATATTTCTAGAATTTTCAGGGGGAAATAAAAAGATAGTTACTTCTTCTTAGTTTTCTCAACAATTATTTTGGCTCCGGAAATAAATTGAGCTGGCCTCTATCTCACTGCACACACACACACACACACACACACACACACAGTTGTAGATTATAGACATTATTTTTAATTATTTTCTTTCAAAATGAATCATAATCTGTGACTTTATTGGTAGTAATATTCTTTTCTTTAGCTTCATACGTCTAGCTAGAGAAAAGAAAATTCAATCTGATGTCAAATGTGCAAAGATCTGCAGGTTATGTGTACAAGTCATTTTATTTATAAAAGGTTGAAATATTCAAACAATCCATCGTGAAGTGCCTCACAAAGGCGAGTTTCCCTTCTTTTTGTTGATCTTGGTTTGGTTTGTTTTGTTTCCTTTTTTTAAAGAGAGAAAGGTCAAAACAAACTTCAAATGAAGAAATATAAATCATGGATAAAGAGAGCATTTAATGAAACAATAAATGATACAATTTCGTTTCAAATTCGAAAATATGCCTGCTAGCAACTATTCACACAGTATAGTGTGTACCATTGGACAACAATACATTCAGGTTGATATGATGATTCATGTCTGACAAGAAAGCACATGTGACCTATATTTCAAACTTACAAGAAAAAGTAGATGACCAAATTACTCAATTATAATTATTTGGACTTTATACCTTTTTACACGCACAAACACACAGACAAACACAGGCAAACACAGATGAATAAAGGCACACATAGGTACATAGACACATACCCATACTAGACACCCACACTTATATATATGCATGTACACTCACAAGCACTAGCATGCACTAATATGATGTTTCTGTGTCATTTTAAATTGAGTTTCGTAAACATTATAGTAAAAGTATTTCGAAGAGACTATTTTCGAAACTGATCATGTTAGCATATACACAATCGTTGTTCAATCAGTTATGTTGAACATCAGTCACTTTCAGTAAAACAACTTTGTACGATTTCTGTAATCGATCCTGGCCACAATTTAAACATGCATCATTTATGCTTTTTTAACTTGTTTGAAAAAAAAATAGTATAGGCTTTGACAAAACATCGTGTGGAAAAATCAATATATTATCGATCGATCATAGATCGTTCAGAAAAAATGTCAAACTTATTCCGATATCCAACACTATTCTTTAATGGTTCACATGAACCAATTCAATTCTGTAAGTGTATATGACGTACCAGTCTGAAGAATCGTTTTAATCTTGGTGTGTATATGACATACCAGTCTGAAGAATCGTTGTAATCTTGGTGTGTGTACGACATACCAGTCTGAAGAATCGTTGAGATATTGGTGTGTAAATGACATCATGCAGCGTTGTAATAATAGTAACAGTAATCCAAGTATATCCGCTTTTTTGCACAATAAATCATACTAAAAATTTAATATTTGTTCAAATAGTTGCCTGTAAGAAGAGTTTTTAGCGTAGCTTTACGTGGAAATGGGACAAGACAGTCACAAAATAGTATATCTGAACAGCACAGAAAGGATGCATTCCAATCTCAGTTCATCTTATAGACTTCAAAGCTATTAAAGTCTAGGTCATTTCCAGAAATAAGATTTGGCATATAAATTGATAATGTGGTAAGGTGATTGTTTAAAACAAAGTTATGTAAACAGAACTTACACTGTCTAAAATAACATTTTGTTTAGTTATATTCCCTTAAACAAGAAGCACGTGTTGGTATTTCTTCACCGCTGAATATTTCCCAGAACATACAAAACATAATAATAGAACACGCCTGGCACTTTACCCATGTGTTTGGTTATTGTCAAGTGATCATCTTTCCCTGAGCAATTCCTCTGCACAGAATCGGGCCACCTTTTTGTAGATAGACAACGGGCCATACACAATAGTCCACGTGGGTTCCCGGTCTGGTATACGTTTTGAACTCTTCTTTATTGAATGCACAGTGTTCATTATCCTGTATCCAGCTCAGATACATTGGCGGGTCCTGCACAGACATCCACCAAATGATGCTGGCACAGTTGTGGGCGAAAATGGACAAGGATACATTATGCTCTTCAACACCGTCCAGCCCAATCAACATCTGTGGAAAATCTTCATGAAGAAATTCCTGGGGAACGACAAAAAAAGAAAAATATGAAGTTTCAGTTGAAAGTGAAAATATTAGTCTGCAGTTAAAGAGACAGAAACGTTTGATTATTGATGGTTTTGTTTATTTCTACCTATTTTGAATTAGTTCGTGTGTTGAAGGTTTTGGACGAATGCTTTGATTCCAAAATCAAGGCATTTGGCCATTCTACAAGCGTAATAGGATGGCAATGTGCGACAACATATTGTCGATAGCGAGAAGATATTGTACTCCAGAATCATCTTCTTCGTCTAGCACTATGTAGTCATGTTTAACTTCGTGTCTAAATTTTGGCATAAAACACTCCCAGTTATATTTTCCTGAATGTCTTAAGATAGAAAAAGATGCAACAGCAACATTTTTACCGACAACAACAGCAACCACAAAACTATTAATATTTACTACATCTGTGTCTGTATTCCAATTTATCATACACAAAACATAACAAGTGATATTGACATTCCATTAAAAAGCTCCATCTATATCAATCAGACTGATACCAACCGTGTATCTATATTACGCCACGCTTTTTAATTGCAAACTAGTCTCTGTTGTGTGTTTTATGTCAGTGGCAGTGACCTCACCTTGCACACTCTGCGTTCAATTTTGACAGCATTCTGTTTTTGTCTCTTGGCTAGCACCTCCTGGAACGACGTGCCTTTCTTTGGAGACACGTGATCCTGAAGAATTCAAAAGGCATAATTTATACTCGAAATAAGATGGCAGTCGACAGGAGTGTTACGTGTTTAGGCTGGAATAAACAGTAACACAGAAAGAGTGAAAACAACAAGCTTTTCAAAATTTAACAAATAATTTATTTCCCTGGAAAAATTCTGTAAAAATGAAAAAAAAAAAAATACGAACTTACTGTTTCAAGAAACAAATCCAAAAATAATCCAAGAATAATCCACGAATTAAATTGCAAAAGTCCTAATAATAAAATGTTCTACTGAATTCAACTTCGAGCCCCGACGATGAATCCAACATGGAAGGCGATGACGTAAGCCGTATCCTATACAATGTTGTCGTTTACAGCTCCTTGTAAATAACACTCCTGTGTTGGAAATCAAAATAAAATTTGTAAGCAATGTCTTTCCAAAAATTCTATATGAGCACTCTTCAAATATTTCCAGAGAATAAAGAATCCTTTTGAAATCCAAATGATCTGAAGATAATTAATTCAAAATCTGGCAACAACAAAGAAAACAACTTGATACCAAGAGTAAAAGCATGAAAACTGAGAAATCTCTCTCTACACATTTCAATTAAAAGTAACAAATGAGTAGTTACGGAAAAACCAGAATTGCGAAACTTGTTTATGTCACGTACAGCAAAAATGACCCTGACCCTGACGAAAACCATTCATTTTCTCTAAGAAATAAAAAAAATAGTTGTTTACATCTTAAACCCAAAGCCCTATCATGACCTGGACAACAACCAATAATTTTAATATAAAAATAGCACTTTGTTTACTAATTTTGAATCAAGGTCAGTATCCAGGCCAACACCTGGTGTTTATGAAAATAATGATTCAGGTCAACCGATTTTCTGGAAAAATATCATCTACAGTGAATAAATTTACATTATAATAGCATATAATAGAATAAAAAGTTAAAACTGACAGACAATTAAATTAAAATAAATATGAATTAAATCAGATATACGTAACAGGAGCGATAACTGATATGTGTGCTATGTTTCAGGGGCAGATCCGGAAATATCGTTTGGGGATGGATCTGTGGGATGGAACCACTGGTGAAGGTCAAGGGGGCGAAACTCGCTCCTGACAATTATGTTTCTGATGCATAATTTTATATCACATAAATGTGAAGGAAAATCTCGGAGACGTTGATGCTCTTTCATGTTCATCTTTCTGTTTTTCCTTTTCAGGTAGAGTAGGTGGGTAGTCTGATCCTGATTTTGACGAATATAAATAAATAATAATAATAATATGGATACCATGTCGTTGGAGAAATGATCGAATCGCATCCCCTACGTAGACCCCGTGAGTCGAAAGGATCGGTCTTTTGAAATATGTTGGAGCATTAAAATTATATTAACTTATATTGTTCCACAATTGTACATATCAGAATTTGAAATAAAAACATATTTAATGGTGGCTTTAACAAGAAAATACAAAAGTATTTCTCACAAACAGAGTCGCAATAAAAGTCCCGTCATGCTTTATAAAACGTATACCTAAAGATGAAAAATAAATAGTAACATTTTTAACAACCAAATGTATGGATTCCCGGGCATGTTATCAGCACAATTATATTAATATTGTCGGTATTTATGTCTTAAGAGTTTCAGCCTTTTAAAAAATAATATATAGACCACACGATGTTGATATGGTTGGTTTTGGTGACAAAAGAGAGCACAACTTCAGATTTCAGGTGTTAAATTGTTAATTACAGAGAACTCACGTGACTGTGTTCCCATCTGATTTCTTCTTTCAGTCTCTTCAACTCCACCACGGATATCTTTGAACAGTGGATGTAGGCATACTTCAGAAAGCATGAAAAGATTTTGAAAGCACATACATGCAAGCAAAAAAGGCAATATATGAAAATTACCGCGACTTTTTGATGAGGACAAATTTCCAGTATGTAGATTATTAAATCTGTATTATGAGCTTATAAATAATGTTACATTTATTTGGGGAATAAACATCTGAATAAGGTAGCTTATTTGCACCAGAATGTGAGAAAATAATGCCTCATGCAATGCCAGAACGAGCTATATAAAATAATAGCTACAGAAGATGTACACAAAAGATCTTGGGCGAGTTAAATCGCGTCTCATTAATTATAAAACCTTATTTTGTCAATCACGTTAATTGATTGATTAATTCTAATACTTTCAAACACTCACCCGAACAATGCGTAGCAGCGCATAAATTATGTCATTTTCAGGGATGTTATGACTCTGTAACTCATCAAAAGCATCTCTGTATTCATTGTTGTAAAGATTAATAAAACATTCCGCTAAATACTTTGGTTGGTTTCTTGTAACAAGTTCAGCTAGGGTCATTGATCTCTGCGGAACTATTTTCTCAGCGGAAGGTTTTGAATTGTTATCAAGACCGTTAGATCGTTGACTCTGCGAATCTATTTCACTCTCTTTCTCCTCCGTCATACTTGAATGAGAAACCTTTGCTCTAATGGTGTCTTTTGATTTTAATTTAAACGATACACTTGAGTCCTTTGAAAGTTTTGTAGGATTTGTAACATATTCCTTCGGCGGTTTAAGTGCATATGTGGCATTTTCTTTTGATTGTTTCTGTGATTTTTTAGCAAAGTTCTTGGACACTTTTTGGGGATTAGCAACAGCTGTTTGCTGGGAAATTTTGTTAGAAATTGTCCGTACAGTTCTCAAGCTGGTATCATTGGAAAACCCTGAAATAGTTGTACTTGGTGTCAAGGTGCCATTGGTTACTCCTTCAAATTCATCAGAAGCCTGGACAAAATCTAGACTCTCCTGCCGAACCATGGTGCCAATGTCTCTGCTGTCCACACTGTCTCGGCTTCGGCGGGAACCGAATCTTCCATAAAGCGGTGAGGTAAACGTTTTCGTCATCAATGATTTTCTTCGATTTGCTTTCCCTTCCTGCAAAAGTGACCTGAACTGAAAAGCAAAATGTGATACGGTAAAATGAGAAGACAAAACAGAGCTCTTGCTTCCAAACTTGTAATGTTTAAATTTGTCAACAACAAAGACACAGTTCTTCCACTGAAAAAAAGTTATTTGGTGAAACATAAAGTGTATTATATCTATTAATACCTTTTTATCCACAACCTTAGTCCCTTCTTTTTCTTCCACCACCACGACGATTCTCTCTCTCTCTCTCTCTCTCTCTCTCTCTCCAAGATGAAATGGCATTTTGATTGACGAGTAAATTTTAGTTATCTTTATTTATATTAATTCCTCTCCAAGCCCTATGTCCCCCCCCCCCCCTTTGCAAACGATCACCTAAAGTTGCATAAACAATGCGAGTTTTCGTATACATACTTGTTCTTCTTGTTCGAACAGCCCTTCTATAATTTGGATGAGCGTTTTGATTTCTTGCAGCGCACCTCTCTGAATGTCTCTGGCGTCTGACCACTTCTTTGCACGGAGTAAACGAAGGAATGAATCAAAATAATATGTAGTAAATGTGGTGTACTTGTTTGCTTTGACATATAGCTTATTAAATTCTGTCCATACGTCTTCCAAGTAACCTAATCCAAATGTCTCCATCTCTGATAGCGTGCATCGCTTTAAGAAATCCGGGAGCACTAGAAGATCCCTTTCCATAATATCTGTAGCAGAGAAAATAAACACACATATAAACTATGCATCATATACTGCGCAAATCTTTCTCATACATATGCAAAATACTCCGTGAATCTTGCAACATTGTTATTTTAAAGAATCGCATGGTTGGCTTAAACGGATGTGACGTCATAACATTCTATTTTCAGAAAGATATGAGATGAGGTATCTAAATACTAACTTTGAACAAATTTGATCTGTCTTCCAACACAATCAAAAGTTCTTCCTTTCTTTAGTCCTTCTTTCTTTATTCGTTTTCTTCTTCTTGTGGTCAACACCTTAAAAGATATCATATTCTTCAATGACTGCTATTAGAGACCGGTAAAATCTAATGTAGCTCTCATGTCAGTTTCACGCATATAATAGTTTAAGAATGTAAAGAACAGATAAATCTATCAATATTAGCTCAGCTAATAGTCATAACCCTCAGTGTAACCAATAACAATGTAACTTACCTTGAATGGTTGAAGTACATCCACTGAGCAAAGAAAAATATATATGTTTGATCCTACCAGCTTCACTCTAATTAAAATAACAGGCAGAAGTAAATTCCAGATTTCACCTTCGACGACAAAAATTGTATCGTATGTGCAACTAAGAAGATCTACTTCAGTTTGAACTTATCGATAACCTTAATATTTATTGGTTTTCTTGTATAGTTTCTTGAGGTGGAATGGTATCATATTTCCGACTTTCGTTACGCCAGTCAGTGTAGAATATTTCATTCCAAAAAAGACTCTTGACCAATAATGCAAGTTTAATAGAAAGAGTTTCACCTGGGTGAAGTATGGCAGAAATGCCTGACACGGTTTTGTTTTCTACCCGTGACATGTAGAATAAGGTTAGTTCAATCTAAAACAATGTAGTCAATGACTCGATATCCGCTTGTGACATGGATCAGAAAATATTTGTCTCCATTAAAACAGCGATACTAGTATAATCGCATATTGTGAAACTATTGCTCAAAATGGCGTTCTAGCCAATCTATGTAAAACAAACTGATTATATATCAAAATTGTAACTGGTCTCAACTTATTTAGACACGACTTAGAAGAGAGAGAGAGAGAGATCACCGCTGTTTCAATTTTGAAAATATTTTTCACTATTATTATTATTATTAAAGAAAATAGGTACTTTTACAAAATATTCAAAACGAGCAGGAAAAAAATGTACGTGGATTTTTACATTCTAGTATTTGCCTAGTTCAGCAGTAAACCTCTTTTTGTTTTGCTTAGAGCCCGGACACATTTTGATTTCTAATTGGCACCCTTCAAGTTGCATGAACAATAATTTCAACAGATCTTTTTAACACTTGGCACTCACATGAACAAGAATTTCTAGAATGTCAAAGAGTGGTATGTCTAAAAATAAGTCAGATGTGTGTTTAAGCCAAGATTATCACCAACATTTCTGGAACAAAGACCGTACCAAACAGATCTGAACATTTATCTGGTTTATTTTATCTGTCCGGTCGGGGCACACACACACACACACACACACACACACACACACATATATATATAGATATATGTGTGTGTGTGTGTGTGTGTGTGTATGTGTGTGTGTGGCCTGAAACTTGACCGGCATTTTGCTTGCCGCCATTGCACCTTAAACAACCGTGTTGGCGTCGTATTCAATCTACAATATGGATGACAAGAATGACCCACTAAATTTTAAACTCACTTCAGTTAAAAGTTTGAACATTTTCTTTAAAATGGTTTCAAGATGTTACTCATTTTCACAGAGTACATATTTTGTAGGTTAAGATGACGAAATGCAGTTTAAAGACTTCGTCTCTCCTTTACTCACCTCAAATGACGCACGCAGTATTTAGAGATTTCACTTTGCATAAATACCCATAATTTTATCAAGAAGCGATCTTGTGACTAGAAACTATGGTAAATATAAATAGACCTATATACTGGAATCCAGGTCCAATGCTATTTTTCTAAAGATGTTTTGAGTTACTCCCCCATTACTTCAGCAGCGCTACTAGCATTCCATAAACCTCAAAACTGTGTCTGTTAAAGAGAGTATTCCCTTATATATAGGTCAAATATATAAGAAAGAAAATGGTGTAGTAATGTTTGTTCATTTTAGCAGTTTTCCTTTATAAATAAGTTCGATAAATATTTTATTACGATATGAAGAATATCTGTGCTACAAAAGACTCGAGAAATTCTAGTGAAATCTTTGTTCAAAACAAACATTTGAAGTTATCGCCCATTTACATGCACTGATTTGTAAGGAATCCATATTACTCTATTCACAGTCTTAAGATTGGAAAATTGCAGTTTATATTTCTGGGTGGAAACGTTATAAGTAAAAGACAAAAGGAATGATGAAGAAAAACTAGAGAGACATTAACGACATCACGATTACAGGTATTGATTTTTGCTGCAAGTTCATTTGAAAATAGAAGGACACTCTAAATATAATTTAGACAATTTTCTACAATTTACCCAATACGTGTAAATCCTTTAGTTGATACTACAGCCATACATGTGCAAATTAAATAAAGTACCGTTAGAATCAATTATAAATTAATCACATGTGCCAGGAGACAGAATAGGAAACTAAACATAGAATTCAATTCTACGAGTTCTTTCCCTTTATCATTAATTTTGCTTTGTACTCGGAGACACCAAAATCTAGCATATTTCATGAGTCATAAACAAACTTATCGAGCATCACCGGCAAGTTATGACCATAGACATCATTGAGATCACAAACAATTCCATGAATAGTGTTAAATTTCCAACTTAATACCATTATGCGCGTATGTATGTACAGGCTAAACGTCGTCTTAACCCGGCAGATGACGTCTTCATTTCGTCGCCTATATTCACAAAGCAGACAAAAGAATCGACCATGCAGAAGTAAATTGATGTTGCTGGTTTTTTTCTATCAGTGGATTATAATTAAAAGTGATAGATATGTGTGCACATTTGAGTAATCGAGTCCTTCTGGCGGTTCGTAATACCTGGCTAACGCCCTATACAAGCTCCATGGTAGGAACTATAAGTACGTACACATGTTACCTGTTGTGGATGGAACCATTATTGTTCGTTACAAGTTCATCTCATCTGTAAATCCTTTGCCATTGTAAACGTACGTGGTGACAAATCCAATAAAATCAATCAATACATATCGTCAACAAATTATATCAATGATGCTATGTAATCAGGGCCGGCGCTACCATATAGGCAAACTAGGCAACCGCCTAGGGCGCTGATTTCAAGGGGCGCATTTCTCCGAATCAACAACAGTTTTGAAAAATAAATAAATAAATTTCAGTTTTATTGAGGGTCGTTTTTATCCTGGTTTATTTCATACAGGGACAAATAATCGGGTAGATTCAGTCTGACGGAAACACCAGGCTGACCGGAACAAGCAAAATGAGTGAGTGAAAATCGCGCGTATACGAAACTTTCAGGACGTAATTACGTTCGCGTGTTTTTATAGGCCACGAGTTTTTCCGTGGAATCATGCGTATACGAAACCTTCAGTTTGCCGCGGAAACCAAATTGAGGGGGGTAACTCCTTATTTTAATGGTATAAACAAGGAAAGAAATGGCCTGTGTGGGGTATTTAAATGTCCGTCTTTATGTTTGTTTATTCTTGTCTTAATTTTGCAAATAAAATAGTATCAAGTAGTGCTTTTTTGGGGTTGTGCGGACATTTGAGCACAGAGGGTATGTGGTATGTCTACTAGGTTCTTAGCTCCGTTGTGTAACCAAAAGAATGCATTAGACTAACAATCAACTGCACCGCCTTTGAATTTACAATTATGATATCGACCCGATTGCATTCAGTGATGTTTCTTAGAAAAACATGACGAGCAGAACTTTCACTATTAAAGTAGATCCCTGAAAAGCCGATATCACCTTATGGATATATTTTTTTACCTAGGTTTGGGATGGAAGTGGCCAAATCGCCTTTTACTCCACAACTAACACTGTAGCGGTTGCCACAAACAGGAACCATCATTTATCGGGAAATAACAAATTACATTATGTATTGATAGATTATTGTATTGTTCTCATTTGCAATATGTACACAGTCTATACAGAATATTATACTAAATCTTGGTAACTGTGTTATATGTGTGCTACTTTTAAAGACTATTTAATACAATGTGAATATCCATTTTCGTAGGTTTTTTTTGCATCACATGATGGTCTGCCAATCGAAGAACTCGCGGGGATCTCTCTCTCTCTCTCTCTCTCTCTCTCTCTCTCTGCATGTATGTGTGTGTGTGTGTGTGTGTGTGTGTGTGTGTGTGTGGATGGATGCATGCATGCATGCATGTATGTATGTATGTATCGGTTCTGTACGAAATGGACATATTACAACACTACGATTTCCTATTATGCGGTAAACGGTTCCTTATAACACGTAACAGGTCTAAGTTGAAAAGTGACCTCTTAGGACATTTAGTTGTTTAATATGTTCTCTATAATTTAGTCACCATGACTTGGAGAACGTGGCTACTAACGAAAATGACCTTTTGGTCAGATTATATCGTATGCGAGTAACCACTACGACAAGGTGAACGCAATACTGTTAAAGGAGTTTATAATTTGATCGATAATTGGATTCAGAATACGAGTAATGAGATGGTTATGTGCTCAGTGGTTTCCTGGAATTCTAGTAGCGAGATTCGAGTGAAGAAAATCTTGATATAGAGTATGATTGAAGAAAAGCGAGCATTGAGTTAAGAAAAGCTAGAATCGAGTTTAAAAAAAAAAAAAACAAGTATCGAGTTAATAAAAGCTAAATCGAGTTAAGAAAAGCAATTATCGAGTTAAGAAAACCTAGAATCGTGTTGAGAAAAGCTAGAATAAAGTTAGGAAAATAGACTATTGACCTTAACAAGTGCGTCTAATAATTAGCCCAATATCGCTTTAATAATTATACACATATAAAGAACAGAATAATGACTGCTCTAGGGTTGTATGTGTAGCTCTATAAGCCTCCACTCCCTCTCCCCATCTTAAGTGCCCCGTGGCCAGCAAAGCCTTAATCTGGCAATGGGAGAAAGTATTGAAAATGAAAATCTCGCTCTGATATTGTTTGTTAAACAAAATACACACTTATATTCTTTTATATAAATACAGAAACGTTAGGTAAGAAGGTATACTGAGAAAAAAGAAACAAAATATTCTGGTTAGAAAGAATGCTGCATCAGACGCACGTGTTTCACGCGTTCCAATTATTATATCTTGTGTTATTAGACTGATCGTCGATATAATATTAAAAATACCATTATTATACTTCACAACGTCAGATTAAAACGGTTTATAAACAATCTTTCTTTCATTCTCTCTTATACGTTTATACACTTTGTGGGAGGTGTCAGTAGTGATGAAGCACAAAGTGAAGAAAGAATGAGAATTGTCTATATTCATTAGCATTTTGTTGTTAAAAGTGCACGAGCATTGCCAATATATCACAGAATGGTTGCCGTACCTAACAGAAACACAAGTAGATATATTGTTGTTTACAAAGAAAGCATAAAAATGATTTAACGTTTTATATTCATTTCTGGCATGAGGCCTTACCCATCAATGTGGGTAAAATTAATGGTTTACAATAGAATTTCCTGTACTGAGGTGCATTTATCTACACACACAGACACACACAGACAGACAGAGAGACGTACAAACATGCACAACATACAGATATTCACACACATACACGCACATACATACACATATACACATTTAGACATACACGCAGACACACACAGACACAGACAGACAAACAGATAAACACACACAGACAAACACACAAACACACAACTAGCTATTGTATATACATATATATAGTGAGATAAAGTCAATATACAATTAACAACATTTATCTCAGCAAATTCAGATTTTAACAATATTAACTTAAAAAGGAATACCATGAACGCACATTATAAACCGTCTCATGTTTAATAGTTCTCTATATAAATAATTGAAGATTTTGCGCAGAAACCATTTTTCTTCCTCTTAGAGTGACATTGACCTTTGCCTTTTTAACTAGTGAATCTATATCCTTATTCCTTACCCCTTGGCAACGTCCTTCACAACATCTGGACCGGGGCTGAAGAGCTAACTGTATTGTGCAGAAGAAATAGGTTTCTTCATTCAATCATGTAATTTTAAACTTTGACCTTTTGACCCCAACATCAATGGACCTCTTTCTTATTCCATATGAAATCCATCCACTACGAATGGTTGAGATGTCATGTAAAAATAATGCTATTATGTGGAAACCATGTTTCCGTCGTTTACAGTGACCTTGACCTTTTACCACTTGACTCCAAATTCAAGAGGATTCTTCCTTACCCACGTTCAAGCCATCCACAAAGTTTGGTAAACGTAGATGATGGAGAACTAATCTTGAAAGTGATATAGTTCTTTTTTTACTCCTTGTGCAAGCTGTCCATAATGTTTGATAATTGTGGATGGTGGAGAACTCGAAGTCCTTCTTTCAGTACCAGTGACTTTTTAGCCCGAACTCGAAAACTTTTTCAAGTGCAACTATTCACAAAGTTTGGCAACTGTATATGGTGGACAGCTGAATATATTGCACTGAAACCAGATTCGCAACAGACAGACGGACGGACAACATGATAACATACTACGCTAAGAAAATGTTGAGTCCTCTTCTGTACTGTAATACCGTGGAGTGCTCAAGATAAGTTAATCGTCTACATATGTACTATAAACTGTATACCGTTCCTGCTGAATAGAAAATTGTCTACTTCATTTTTTTTTTAAATAAAAGCTACCAACATTTTTAGAATATAAGGAAATAGCAATCAAACGTATTTTTTTAGCAGTAAGAAAACGTAAACTTCAAGCTGTGATAGCCAATCCCCACCTCTTTGTACCGTTAGCTGGTAGTTCATATGGCAGAACATCTACCTGTGACCCTAAAGACCCTGGTTCGATGTCAGAAAATTATATTTTTTCTTCAAATAAACCTTTCAGTGCTATAGATAACGCCAATCTCCGTCATTATCCATTTACAGGTTGTACTCCTTATTTCAATATCTGCTTACCCTTTGTCCAGAAGGTTCTGAAACAACCCTGGTTTCATTGTTTATATCAAATATTTTGGATGTTTATTAAATGCCTGTGAGCGCTAGAGAGATAGACAGAAAGACAGATAGACAGAGATTGACAGACCAAAGAGACAGAGAAACAGACAAACAGAAACATACAGACAGAGACAGATAGACAGAAACACACAGGCAAGACAGAGAGGTGAATTTATTATGAAACTGAAGGAATACGTGAAAAAAAATATTTACTGTATAGACCACATGGGACATCCATCGGCCTTTTCCGTAACGTCTACATATAACATCGGCTGTAGTCGTTGGAATACATAGCAATTGTATGGCTTTCTTGCTTTGCCTCCAGCGAAATTTACTCAAATGTTGCGGCAGAAAAGGCCAATGATGTTTTTAATGTGCCATGTAAAGAAAAGTAGTTCCAAATATAGTTGTCAATGATGGCGAATTATATCCGAGTCTTACTTCTACTTGGCGTAAAAGACCAACTATATTCCGATTGCAGCACAGACACGTTTACTTCAATCTTTCTCAGTCAATGGTCTCCATATTATTGTATGTACTCCGAGTCCAGATGTTTGGAATCGCTTCTTCCGGGTGCGTCCACATTTCCATCTTTAATATCGGGTACCGTCTTCAACCTGGTGTATAAATGAAATAGTACACAGTCGATATAACATTTTTCTCGGCTGTGGTAGACGGGTAAGACATTTATGTTGGTTTAATGGCATTTTAATACAGTATTGACTATAAGTAGTGAAGTGGGGTACCCTAGGGACAATGGGACTTACCATTAAAAACAGGGTCCCGGCACTCTGGGGACTATGTAAATTTAACATGGGGAAAACTGGCCCGGCACTCTGGGGACAATGGGAATTTAACATGGGAATATAGTTTGGGCCTATCAAGGGACAAGGGGAAATGGAACAGGGTCGGGACCCTATTTTAATAGGGTCCCGACCTGATGGGTCTATGGAAATGGAACAGGCGAAAATTGAAACAGGGAGGATTCTCTATTTTTTTTTTTTTAAATAAAATAAAAAAGGGGTAGGTAATGAAAGTCAAGGTCTTTTCCAGATATTGGAGTGGCCCTGAAAAGGGCCTTTGGGTTTATGTTAATATGCCCTTAACATAAAGGGCATCTACGACATCTTCTTCTTCTTAAACTTCGTCTAACTGTAGGTCCATAGACTAAAACTCTTTTGAGGCATCCTTGCCTCTCCACGTAAATCCTACGTAGCCATAGGCTGGTGTCGGTCCTATGGACAACTGTCCACTTGGATCTGACATACATCGATATGTCCGTCCTGAACATCATCGTTGACACAAGTGTAGAAGATTGAACGTCGGTCCACATGTTGAGGCGCCATGAACAGGTGAATGAATGCAGTGAACTGCGTTTATTTATAGAGAGAGGAAGGATTGAAACGATTGAGTTCATTGACCAATCCAAACACGCGTTACAAAATTCAGTCAGCCCACATCCAATCCGAAGAGAGCAGTCTGTGATGTCACGTGGTCTATATAGATTCGCTATCGCCTGTGAGCAGTCAATCCATGCGACAGTTTTTCAACCTGACGGAAACTCAGAAAACGATAAATTGGGGTGCACCAGCGGTGGAGACCGCCCAAGGGAACCCGGATTTACTTTCAGAAGAGGTGAATTGGGATTTTGTGGATTTTCTTACCTCGCAAGAATTTTTTCCGGTACCTTCGCCACCTTCTCCTTCATTACCACACGTGGAGAATTTTAGACAGAGACAGAAAGAAGAATTGGAGAAATTTATACAACAGCAAAAGGAAGAGGAACAAGCTTTTCTCCTACAGCAACAAGAGCAAGAAGAAGAGGTAAGAAAAAAACAACAACAACAACAACAAGCAGCAGCAAAGAAACAAGGGTGTGAAAATCAAACGGTCACGGTACTGTTAGACATTTTATCTGAGTTAAGAAGTCTGAAACAAATGTATCAGACTTCTTTATTACGACCGAAGAGAATACGACCTTCCCGAGCTAAACACTCCAACCCTGTGACTAAGCCTACTGTGCCACCCTTAGTGATTTCAACCAAATTATCATCATCAACAGTACGCAGTCCAGAAGTAGGCCTTGGCCGTGGCAAAGGCTTAAGACAGTTAAAGTTGATTGCTTAAACTCACCCCTACACCAAGAAAAAAGGCCCTTGTCAGGGCCACCCAAGTTTCTCGAAAAGAGATAGACTTTTAATTGCCAACATCCATTCAAACTAAAAAAAAAAACATGTTTTACCCCTATAGTACGTTTCTGTGTATGAGTGTGTGAGTGTACGTTCTTATTTTAAAATCAAAACCCAAAGACACTTACCTTTTTATAGTTAATTTATTCTTTTATAAATATTTACAATCCAATTCACAATTCACAACAGAGCACTTAAAAAAGTTCATACACTTCTTTTGTCTCATTGTTCACTCCCTCTGTTTTTTCAATTTCTTCACCGTCACAGTCTTTTCCTCCTCTTCCTCCTCACTTTCTTCCCTTCTTCTTTTTTTTCTCCTTATTCTTTTCCTTCACCTGTCTATTTTCTTCCTCTTCTTCTTATTCCTCTTCTTCTTTCTGTTCCTCTGAAGAATCCCCCTCTTCTGGCTCCTCTTGTTTCTTTTTTGGGCAATCTGGAGACCAGTGTCCTTTTTTTCTTGACAATGATAACAGGTATCTTGACTTTTGTCTCTTCTAACCCGTTTTTTGCTTTTTTGACGGTCTGGACACTCTGAAGACCAATGCCCTTTCTTCTGACAGATATAGTAAGTATCTTGACTTTTATCTCGAAAGGAAGGTGAGTAGTCCGACGACTGGTCTGAAGAAAATTTTGTAATGACCCCTCGCAACGCTCTGATGAAATGTTCGATTTGGTTAGTCTCTTCCATCGTTGTGCTCGGTTTGAGAGTGAAATGAATAGTGAAAGGACAAGACACACACCCTTTTATATACGCTGGTCTGCCATGACTATAAAGTAACCCATGGTGATTAAATTTTAGTAATTTGACTTTTTACAGTCAAGATGAAACGATCCATTTCATTCAAGAAGAAAGAAGAAGAAAGTAAGAGGCAGAAACGTGATCTATGGCCTCGTACCAGAGCTGAAGTCTTGGCACAGATTCATGCCAGTGATTTTGAAGAGGACATGAGTGAACCAGAATTTAAGCCCAGAGAGTCTTCCTCTAAACAAAGTTCACCGCCCTTAGTCAACCCTGAAAAGTACTATTCCATTCGAGAGACGGAAAAGCGACCCTCTAGAAAGTTCAGAACCACGGCTTACAAATACACTGTGAAGTTTAAAGATTTCAAGTCCGAAGTACCGTTAGAGAAAGCAGAAGGGTTCATCACCGAGATGTGGGATTCTTTGCTCACCACACTCAAGCGACAATATCAACCCAAAGAAGATGATCGCTTAAGACTTTCCATACAACACGACGGCTTGAAATCCCCTGTTTGGATCGAGTTTAGCACCCCTGCAGAATTGACCTCTTCCAAAGTCATGGACAAGATTCAATACGTGCAACAATCTAATGACCAGTTTGACATCACCGATGGAAAAGCCACACTGGACATGACCCACGTCTCTCCTCCTCAAGGGACAGCACAGAAAGGTCTTATTGGTGAACGGTCTTCGCAACACCAAAACAAGTCTCGTCCAAATTCACAATTCTCAAGACCAGATGTGTTTAGCCCGTGCCATCGTGGTGGCACGAACCTATGTCGACAAAAACGACACGACAGAATGGAACAGGACCTGGGAGAACATTCGAAAATCGAACCGAGCCAAACAACGAAATGAAGCAAAACTCTTGTTACAACAAGCTGGCCTGTCCAAGGACACACCCTGTGGCATTCCTGAGATGCAAAAATTGCAAGATGCCCTAGCTCCACGCTACACCTTGAAAGTGCACCCTCAAGAAGTGCGCGGACCTCTCTTGTTTCGAGGCCAAGACTTTAAGGACGGAAAAATACATTCATCTCTATCATCACGACGACCATTTCGATACCATTACCGCCATCACCGGATTCCTGGGATACAGTTATTACTGTGAGAAATGTGACTATGGCCATAATAATCGAGAACAACACAAACATTGTGGATCGAAATGCTCAGGATGTTTGGCCTCTCAACCCTGTCTGAGCGTAGGACAAGAACCAGTGCATTGTTCAACTTGTCTGCGCACGTTTGTCAGCCCTGCCTGTTACCAACAACATCTGAAGACGCAAGGTTCACAGAAGAAATGTGCTTGTCAACTGCTGAGATTGTGCCCCACGTGTGGACAAGGCATACTTACCAATAATACCAAGGCACACGTATGTCGAGGAAAGGAAAAAATGTCACATTTATCACCACATTATGGACTTGGAACATCAATGCTACGTGCAAAAATACCAACCCCAACCAGAGAAAGAGGACGGTCACAAGAAGAAAGGCAATTTCATCTTTTTCGATTTTGAATGCATGCAAGAGACCGGCATTCACATTCCTAATTTCTGCGTGGCTCATCGAGCGTGTGAGAAGTGCATTCAAGAACCTATCTTCAGTCACTGCCCTCACTGCAGTAAGATTCCTGGAGGACGTGAAAAAATCTTTCGGGGACCGAACACGCTAGCCGATTTCGCCCGATGGGTCTTAGATCCCATCGACAAGACGTGGAGCCAAGAGGACATCGAACGTTACGGAGATTGTCATCGTCATGCCATGGTGATGGCTCACAATTTCTCCGGATACGATGGACAGTTTCTTTTGAGGTACTATACGGAACATGGCACTGAACGTCCTAAAGTCACTTTGAACGGAGCCAAAATCATTTTCATGGCTCATGCCTCCGACCCTTTCGACTTTCAGGAAGAAATGTTAAAGTATTGTCGTTCCGACCTGGACATTTTACGGCGATGCTGTGGAAAATTTCGAGAACTGTTCATGGAACACGGAGGGGTCGATCCTTTGAAAGAAGCTGGCACCATTGCCAAAGCGTGTTCCTTAGTGTACCGGCAACGATTCATGCCTGAAAACACCGTGGCTGTCATCAGTCCTCAAACGACCAACTATGTCAAACGTCAATACTCGGTCAAAGCCCTACGCTGGTTACATTACTTGTGTGACAAGGAAGACAAATAGATTCAGCATGCCCGCAACGGAGGAGGCGAAAAGACTATCGGAACGCATTCGGTCGATGGTTGGGACTTAGAAAACCCCAAGATCGTGTACGAGTTTAACGGTTGCTTATTTCACGGATGTCCCGTCTGTTACCCTGACCGTGGCACTAAAAATCAGTTTTTACAACGAACCATGGAGGACTTGTACCAGGCCACTTGTCAGCGACGCCTAAAGTTAGAACAGGAAGGATACCAAGTGGTGGAAATGTGGGAACACGAATACGATCACCGTTTGAAAACCGATCCCGAGTTTAAACGCATCGTGGAACGTTACCAGTTCATGGACCCCCTGAACCCGAGGGATAGTTTGTACGGAGGAAGGACCAATGCCACCTGTTTGCTGTACCAAGCTGAGGAAGAGAAAGGAGAAGAAATCGAATACTTGGACGTGTGTTCGCTGTATCCCTACGTGTGCAAATATTGTCGCTTTCCTGCAGGGCACCCACAATTGTTGACGGAACACATCGACCTGAAAAACATCCGACAATACGAAGGCTTGATCAAGTGCAAAGTTTTGCCTCCCACGAACCTATACCATCCCGTCTTACCTCACCATTGCCAAGGCAAACTGATGTTCCTTTGTGCCGTACTTGTGCCGAAACGTGCAACCAAGATCAGCCTTGTCATCACACCCAGGAAGAACGGGCCTTGACGGGGACGTGGGTCAGCGTAGAATTGTTCAAAGCTCTGGACATGGGATACCAACTGTTAGAAGTGTACGAAATTTGCCACTTTCCCAAGACACAACAATACCACAAGGGTGACCCCACTCAGAAAGGCATTTTCGCAGACTACGTGGATGCCTTTTTGAAACTGAAGCAAGAAGCCAGTGGCTATCCTTCCTGGTGTCACACTCCCGAAGACCAAATAAAATTCAAAGAGAAATACCGGGAACAAGAAGGCATCACTTTAGATCACATCGAGAAAAACGAAGGCAGGCGATCGTTTGCCAAAGTCATGTTAAATTGCTTGTGGGGCAAAATGGCACAACGACCGTGTTTACCCAAGACGGAATATTTGACCGAACCTTCCCGCTATTTCCAGATGATTCACGAGAAAATCAAATTCATCAAACACGTGGACGTCGTTCGCGAAAATTTGATCTTAGTGAATTACGAAGAAGATCTGGACTTTGTACAAGACGACCCTTTTGGAAATGTCATCATTGCGGCTTACTTGACAGCTTATGCTCGCTTAAAATTGTACGAAGTTTTAGAACTGTTAGGGGAACGTGTCGTGTACTTTGACACGGACAGTTGCATTTACATCCATCACCCGAGTCAACATCACCCTGACATCAAAGGAGACCGTTTAGGAGCCTGGACAGACGAGCACCCCGACGACAAGATTTTAAGTTTCGTCAGTGGTGGTCCTAAAAATTACGGCTACGAATATCGGGACAAACAAGGAGAAGTGCACACGAAGTGTAAAGTGAAAGGATTGACTCTGAATTATCGCACCAGTCGAGTGGTCAACTTTGGGGTATTGAAAGAAGCCTTGCAATCTAGAGAGGATGAACACCTTAAAGTGACCACCTATCAGCCCAACAAGATTGTACGTTAACCCACTCACCACATCGTCAGTGGACCTTTGGAAAAAGTCTATCAAATCGTGTACCAGAAGCGAGTTCGACTTCCCAACCACTTTACTTTGCCGTATGGACATGTCGGTATAAAACATTGGCTGTAAGAGGATAGCCACCCACCAGAAGTATGACTTCACCACAGCAAGAATCGAGTGAGAAATCCAGTGAGAACTCCAAGTTCAAACCCTGCCATTTTCCGGTCTTCTTACCTAACTATTGTGATTGTTCCCGTCGATTGGAAACGTTTCAAGCATGGCCTACGGATAGGGAAGGATTACCTTCTTCGAATGTTTTAGCTAGAACAGGATTTGTCTACTTGGGACCTGAGTCTGGATTGGGATACGAAGTACAGTGTTTCGCTTGCGGACTGAAGTTACGAATGGATCTATGTATCTATAAAGATTCAGCTATTTTGGAACACTGCCCTTGCCTTTCTATGGCCTTTCCACCCATTACACTACGGTACAATTATGACGGTACCTTAGAGACGGTACCTTCCAAAACTCGACATAAAAAAGGAACGATGTACAAGCTTGAGACTGCATTGCGACTAGTATAAAAAGGGGCTATGGTCAAGATCGATAGTTCATTGTGACTACCAAGACCAAGCGAACAAGATGAATACTTTCAGAGAAACACAAAACAAGTTCAGACAGGCACAATTCAAGTTTGGTGCCTCTGAAGTGGAATGCGATTGTGAGCCTTGCGATGGGAACGATACTGTACGTTGTGACCTTAGCGATTCCGTAAAGCATCATGGGAACTTTGTTCTCACTACCTCTATCATGGAAAGTGACGCTGTGCGTGTCAAACCTGAGGGATGCGAAAGCGATGCCGCTCGTCCTGTTCGACACTTTACTGGGTTTCGTTTTAAAGGTGAATGTCCACTTTCACGTCTACCTCCCTACTGATGTCATCATCCAGCCCTGAGCAAACACCTGTCCATGTCACCCAACCCTCATCGAAACGAACCTATGAAAGACGAATATTCGTTTCCTGTGCGTTTGTCGGAATACTGCGACTTTGAAAATCGTCTTCATTCGTTCAAAGGAAAATGGCCTAAGTCTCTGGGAGGACCGAGCCCCGAAGAATTAGCCAGAGCCGGATTTTTCTACTTGGGCGAAGGGGATAAAGTCAAGTGCTTCAGTTGCGGTGCGTCACTTCGCCACTGTGAACCACAAGATTCGGCCTACCTAGAACATGCTCGTTGGTCACCGAATTATCTTTACTTACCCTTAGTGGGACCGAGACATTGAAATAACTTAAAATGTCGTTGAAGAAGAAACCAAACTGGTTAGGAGTCAAATGTTGGACATCACTGAGGCCAGTATTTAAACTCCATTTCAAAAACGATATTGAATCATTACCTAAAGAACTGCAAGAGAAGATTTACAAGGAAGTTTGGCAGGGGCTTGCCAGAGTGAAATCTCAATGGGTAACTGTAGAACTTTTGTGTCGAGAAATTCACAAGAGGAAAGTGAAAAAAGTCAACCAGTGTGTTAGATTTCTCTGGGTCAAGGGTGCATTCATCCTATTATATCGCTTTAGACCGTTTACATCAAAAGAGTTCAGTGAGATTCTTGGACGTTACCCTGAATGGCAGTGGCCAGAAATTACTCACTATGTGGATTACTTTTGCTCTAGGAGAAGATTGTGAATTGTACGGACTGACCTCTTCATGGATACTTTGCAAGAGAACATTCGTGCTTTGCCTGTGGAGTTGAGAGAACGCATTTACCGAGAGCTGGTCAAAATACAAGTCAAACGTAAAGAACAGTTGCATCCGTTACGTCACCGGTGTTTGAACCACTGGTACCTGAATGCTATACAAGGACTGATTCAGTTGAAAGTGTTCCATTGGACAGACATTGATCAACGATTCCCTAGTTTTAAAAAGGATTGGTTTGCTATTGATGATTCTATCTACTACATTGTAAACTTGCTGCATCAATTCCAGAGGAAGAGTTAACGAATTACCAACATCTTTTATACAATGTCAACTTAGTGAAAAAGGAAACTTCTGAACGAATTGTAATGTGTAAATTAGTGATTAAACGATTTAGATTCGACAATGAATTAAAACCATGTCTGTGCAAACGGTACATTTATTGTGTCAGAAAGAGGATTTAGTATGACCTATTCATGGATACTTTACAAGAGAACATTCGTGCTTTGCCTGTGGAGTTGAGAGAACGCATTTACCGAGAGCTGGTCAAAATACAAGTCAAACGTAAAGAACAGTTGCATCCGTTACGTCACCAGATCTTTAACCACTGGTACCTGAATGGTATAAGAGAACTGATTCGTCAGAAATTGTTTCAGTGGTCAGACCTTGTTCAATACTTCCAGGCCCCCGATGATCCACGTGTTCATCATTTTGGTTACTTCGAGATTCACCTAGTGCAACGCATTGAAGAAGACAAGTTAAAGGATTACAAAGGTCTATTACGTGGAATCTACTTAGCGGAAGAGGAAACTTCTAATCGAACTCTGAAGTTTAGGTTACAGTTTGGAGCATTTAGATTCCCCACTGGAGAACGAAGATCTCTGGCTAGAAAGTACGTGTATTGTTTCCGAAACAAAGAGAGTATAAAAACAGGTTGCCATGCCACGACTTTTATCACAGGTGACTGAACAGATTCCGTGGAAGGAACTCAATGACCATATTCAAACCGTGGATCATTACCATCAATTATTACAAGAACTGTATCAAATCAATTTGGGACGACGCATAGTGTGTGTCTTAGTGGCTTGTTTTCTGGGATTTCGTTTACCAGCCGATTCCTTGTGGACTCTTTACGAACAGTACTTACCACCCCAATGGCCTTAAATGGTCACGAAAGACTCCTTTTGCTCAAAGCCTTGCGTTTTCATCTGGATACTTCTCGACCTCTACGGGAAAAAAAGATTCGTCAACTTTTAGCTACCGAAGACGTGTATGACGATGTGTGTGTAGCTTGTGACTTACACCCCCATTGGACAGATGTCCGTACCTGGAAAAAAGGGGGTTTTGAGGCTTGGACCCAAGAAGTGGCCCAGTATGCACGAGAGTTGTTCAAGGAAAAAAGTCACTTTTCAACCAGTGTTAGTGACGGTGCCAGAAGAACCCGTTACCCAGGACAGGACTGTCGTGGACATGCCTGAAAGAGCCTTTCGGAAGGACACTTGTGTGACCTTACCCCCTATAGAACTGGTCAGAACATTACCCAAAACATGTTGTACAGACACTTGTTTTTATTCCACGTTAATGATTTTCATGTGCCTTTTATCGTTGTACTTAAGCCTTTGGCTTTTATGTATTTTTGTCTTTCGTGTTCATGTTTAAAACATTCAATAAACGTGTTCTGAAAAAAAGTATATAAACTCTTCTCTTGTTTGTTTTCGTGTCACAAGTGACATTCCTGACACTATGGCTACCTCTGCCAGTTCGGAGGCTTTGTATCTTCGCCATCCCTTTAACATGCTCATTGCTGGACCTAGCGGTTCAGGCAAAACCGAATTCGTCAAACGTTTGATCGAACGTAAACATCATTTGATCGATCGGCCACCTCAACGCATCGTGTGGTGTTACAAAGAGTGGCAATTGGCGTACAGCCTCTTGCGAGAAAATCAAGGCGATTCCATCGTGTTTGTGGAAGGCATTCCTAAAGAAGACGATGGCATCGTCTCTGACTCCTGTCAAACCCATTTGGTCATTTTCGACGACATGTTAGGAGAAGACGAAGAAGAAATTAAACTGTGGTTCACGCGCAAAGGGCATCACCGTAATGCTTGGACCGTCAGGTCGAAGTACTTTTGTGTACATATCGATCTGATTGTAAGGCCTATATTTTTGTTTTTGTTTGAGTGGGATTGGACCCAGCACGCACTCTGTCATTCATTTGCATTGATAAGCGACTAGTGGGATTGGACACGGTCGTGTTAGTCCGTGAACCCACGAGACCCATCTGGCCGTCCCAGTTCCTAATTAACTGGTCTATAGTTATAGATTTGATATTCATTTTATGTATGAATTTATTATTGTAGACTAATACATTTCGTTGCTTAGCTGGTTTCCGATTAGATTCTCTCGTCGATGGCACTCGCAGTCTCATAAATGGAGACTTCAGGAGAACCGAATCCTAGTCCCTGTCATTGGTTTAAAAAGGGTGATATTCATTTCATGTATGAATTTATTATTGTAGACTAGTAAATTTCGTTGCTTAGCTGGTTTCCGATTAGATTCTCTCGTCGATGGAACTCACAGTCTCATAAATGGAGACTTCAGGAGAACCGAATCCTAGTCCCTGCCATTGGTCTAAAAAGGGTATATTGCTTAATTATTTATTTATGATTTGTTTTTTTTTTTAAATTTTTGTATATGTTTCAATATTTTTAAGGAAAGTTATGATGTTGTTGTATGTGGTATTTAAATTGGGGTTTGTGCTATCAAGGAATTCTGGATATGTACTCGGCGATCCTATTTTATTCTGAAGCCACTCATTCCGCCTCCGCTCTCCCCCAAAAAAGAGTGAAAGGAGATTGGAGTAGGAGATGTGTGTGTGGTGCCAGGCCTGGAAGGTGCAACCATTAACCAGGTGCCCTGGAGTTCAAAACAAACAGCCCTTTTCAGGGCTACCCAAACCTTTAGAAAAGAAATAACAATCGATTTGCCAATGTGTGTATGTAGAGTAGTGTGAATATAAACACTGACTCTTTTTTTCCTAGTGTGAGTGTATGTGTTTGTGTTTGTAAGCACTCACGTATGTTTGTGTGGATAGTAGATTATTGGGCTTTGTAAGTGATCACGTATGTTTGTGTGGATAGTAGATTAGGGTTTCATTTTAATGCTTTGTGTGTGTGAATAATAGATTTTGGGTTTGTTTATTGATGCTTCACGTATGTGGATAGTAGATAATATGAAATGAGAAAAGTAGGGGATGTTTTCCTTCACGTCCGCGCGTTTTAAGTGATGATCTAGGTAATATAAGTTTTGAGTCTGGGGGTGTTTTCCTTCACGTCCGTGCTTTTCGTATAAGAATCCACAGTGTTCGTCGTTCGCACCATTCTAAGGAATAAACAAAGAAGATGGAGGTGACAAAATTATTTAACGATTTGAGACATAGATATTTTTGGATCATGGATGGGACTTATGTAGTAGAAAGATTGAATAAGGAAGGAAGATTTGAAGGTAGCCTGAACAATGTGAAGAGTCTTGGAGTAGCAAAAGATCTAATGGGGGAATGGTTGAGGAAGAAGTAGAAAGAATCAGATGATTCATTGACCCACCTTACGTGAGAGTATGTACTTTATAGGAAGCCTTGGATCATGTCATATAAGTCAGGAGCTTCCTAGAAAATAGCTTTCATTGGACTGACTGGTGGTACGTAAAGTGGGGTTGTAACCAGTTGATAAAAGCAGAAGAACTAATTAGAGAGGTAAAGAAAGTAGAAATGATGAAGATAAAAGAAAAATGGAGCAAAGATAGAAAGGAACAAGAGAATAAGAAGAAGAAATTAGAGTTTGAAAGATTGAATAACAACTGGATGAAGATCCAACAGAAATTCAGAGCGATGGGTCATCCTGACTGGATAACAGAAACTGAAAAGAGGAATAAGAAAGGAATAATGGAAAAAGTGAGAAGATGGTGGAAGAAGTGGAGGTGTTAGAAGAAGAAAGCCCCAAAGGCCCTTTTCAGGGCCACTCCAATATCTCGAAAAGACCTTGACTTTCATTGCCTACCCCTTTTTTATTTTTTTTATTTTTAAAAAAAAATAGAGACCCCTCCTTGTTTCAATTTTCGCCTGTTCCATTTCCATAGACCCATCAGGTCGGGACCCTACTAAAATAGGGTCCCGACCCTGTTCCATTTCCCCTTGTCCCTTGATAGGCCCACACTATATTCCCATGTTCAATTCCCATTGTCCCTAGACAGGCCCAAACTATATTCCCATGTTAAATTCCCATTGTCCCCAGAGTGCCGGGCAAGTTTTCCCCATGTTAAATTTACATAGTCCCCAGAGTGCCGTGACCCTGTTTTTAATGGTAAGTCCCATTGTCCCTACTACTATATTATGCCAATCAAATGGGAACTAATGTGTTTTCCATTGATACAACGGGACAGGCAAACCGGGTTCGCCTGGGCAGGTATGGAATAACACTGAGATAAGTCCTTAATTATGTATAGTTTTCTGTCTGACTCCTGCGGTTATTATTTGTTGAAGTTACATGTATTATGTAAATTGATCCAGTGGCCTACATTATCTCAGTAAAGATCTTCTATTTCCTTTGTTCATTTTCTCCACTTGATATTTGCTTTTTTACACTTGATATATCACCTCTTTCAACTCTGTACTCGCTTCTCTCTGCTCGATACTCGCTATGGCGGACTTGATTCATTAGAACTCAATACTTTCTTTTTCAGCTTGATACTCGATTTTATCGTTTTGATTTAAGCTACATACCACAACAAAAAAAAAAATGGGCAAAAATGTATGGAAATCTGAAGAGTGAGAGAGAAAAAAGCTAAAGCTGCATGAAAACCTTGATTTATAGATGAAATACTTTCCACTCGTGCGATTCACAGATTTCCACATACTTGTGATCCTTGCGGGGGGGGGGGGGGGAGCGAATTCAAAGGCGGGTTTGATAAAATTGTGCGACATGTCTTATTAATTTAGAAAATGTAGATTAAACACAGAATATGAATGTGTGTTTTTGTTTCTTTATTGGTATCATGTAGCACTAGAAAAAGTCCAAAGGAAAGTGAGGGGGTAACTGATATTTTCATTTGAGCCGTTGAAATTTTTTATTCTTTCTCTTATTTCACCTCAAGATAATGATGTTTTATTTTCAACTAATATACTTGAAATAATATTTATTTCTTTTCGCTATAAACCAGAACAAAAATACTTTTCCAATAGATTTGAGAGTCCTGTTGTTTTCCTCAAAAATGTCTCAAAACCAACCAGCCCCGCCTCGAAAAATTATTTGGTCAGTCCCTAACCGATAAAAGTCTTATTTTACTTCGCAGTTGGTGCCAATGTAGATAGGCTATTAATGATAAGAATTAACTATTGAAGGTCGAATGAACTGATGAATTGAAAGAATGGGTGTATGGTGTATAGATGAATATGTAAATGGAAACATGTATGTATGTATGTATGTATGTATGTATGTATGTTTACGACTTTATAGTCTTAAAAAACTAAGAAACAGAAAAAGCGATAACAAAAAGTTTTATAAAATTCAGCAAATAATTTATTTCAATAGAAAACAGAGTGAACATTTAAATGGATCTTACTTGTGAATTAAATCCCAAAAGCTCCTAAACGTTTTATCACAAATCCAAAAGTATGGAGTGGTCCAAATTAACTCCAGTGGTGTAACTATTGAAATCCAAAACATGAATGTGCTAAGGTGCCAATAATCTTAAATGTGCTGATGCGCCAACAGTACGGATGTATAACAATGATAAAATCCAAAATGTCCTTGAACGAATTCACAATAATCCCCCCCCCCCCAATGATTTTTGTCAGAAAGTCAACAAACACTTTGTAATTACAATGAATAATTTAAATATGGCAAATCGGCACAGCACTGTACAAAATACATTGCAGACAATTGTAGACTGAACTTAGCACAACTTGAGAGTAAACGAGTATAAAAAATATTGTAAATCCATAGCGTTCTCTATGCGCTATTCTTTGATCAGGTATAGTTCGTGTTTAGCTTCAGTTTCCTTCTATCTTTGCCTACACCTTGGCGCATCGAGCAGATATTTCTGTGCTTCGGGTCTGTGAATGTCACTGGATGCGGCCGCAAGCTAAGGCATCAACACAAAATTAAGTTGTTCAGATTTGAACACTGTTCCTACACGATCGAGACAAGGGAAGCACATAGCTTGAATGGACTCATAAATAAGCAGATAGACATGTAATAGCTTCTCTCTGGTATGTAGTGATAATTTCGTTGTTAAACTTACAAAGATCACTTTTGAAATCATTTGCCTCCACAACTTTCGGCCAATATACAATGCACCGCTGTTACACGCTCTTGGTTTGTTGGCATTACATACTAAGGGAGGCAAGTTTTTAATAGATGTCGCTAGGACAAAGCTCAAAAATATCTGCTCGTTCAGCCAAGGTGTAGATAGAGTTAACATGTCATAATCTTGGCTAGCGAAGATGAGTTTCATTCATGGTTCTTCAAAACACAAGACACATGTTGATATGGGGATAGGTATTTTATCGTTCTTTACTCTGAACTCTCTTGCAATTAATTATCCTATATTCTGAGTTTTCTCAACATTTATCACAAGTGTTGGATACAAATTTTACCCGGAAATTATCGATAATAGATTTTATCTAGAACAATATTCCCTGACGTTATAAAACCAGAAGACACCGATGAGACCAATGCTAAACCGCTGGGAACTTCTTCTTTCCTTTCTTTGTAGATCATTTGAAACTTTGTTTTACATATAAGGATTAATTCCCTGTGCAATACCCTTTGACAGAACAGGCCCATGTTTATACAGAAGAAGTGCGGGCCAGACCATGTACTCTAGGTGAGATCCGGCCTTTGTGAATGGGCCATATAGATCACGGTTAAAGGGTTGAAAGGGTTGACCCTGAAGTCTGTCAGGCACCCACACCATTGCGATGGGGGGTTCAAGAACACACATCCACCAGCAGACTTCCATGGACTTCTCAGCATATGCTATAGCACGCAGGCATTCTGTCACAATATTGCGTGGAAGGATTCTCGGATACTTTGCTTGAAGGAAATCCTGAAATAAAGCCAAAAGTTCGACAGTACTTTAAATAGGTACGTTTAGTCTATATATATATATATATATATATATATATATATATATATATATATATATATATATATATATATGTACACTCCTCGAGTTAAAGTTTGTAATAAAATTTTAACAAACATAATAAACATCAACAAAATTGCAGCCACCGAGTATTACATAAAATAAATAATAAATGACTGCGTTAGATTATTAAATCGTTTTCTTTTCGACTGACTACTGTCTCCTTTTGCACATGTTTCTTTATCAGGTGAAAATACAGGTGTATATTTCTTACTTTATTATTAATTACTTTATTTTAGTCGTGCAATGGGAAAGTCAGTCTTCACACTATTACAGTAATCTTATTTTGTTTCATCATCGTTTTCAGACAGTCTTCCTTCGTAACAAAAGTTGTTAAATCCGTTTGAAATGTCATATCATGCTTCTGCTATTTACCAGCATTGAATATATAATTACATGTACACAGTTTAAAATAATGAAGCTGAAAATTGTAAAATGACAATCTTGATTGATAATAGGGTTTTTGTTTCACAATGACAACTTGTTCAGGCAGATCTAATCTTCTCAGATACACGGCTGACAGAGCTGGGTATTTTACGCCACATTCGGCATGATACCTTTACAAGCGTTTGTCTGACTGACGATCTCGGTTCATGATAATGTGTACAAAGATTGTTACGCAATGATTGGGAATAACTGTAATAACCTGCAATAGTCGAACTGCAACAAACTTGCAACGATGATTTTTAACGTTTGATTACAGTTGTTACAAGTTGCTATCCATCTTAAAACGGACCATCATTGCTATGAAATTAATTTAGGGAATGAGTAATTAAATGTCTACACATGATTTTCTCAAGATACATGTATCTGTTGATTTTTCATCAAATAAACTTGAGCTTAATAATTATTAAATCATATTGTGTCCAAATTAAACATTCAACTTTAGGAATTAAAAGTAGTGGTGGTAGCAGTGTAGCAGCATTTGCTGTTGTTGTTAATAATAATAATAATAATAAAAGTGTTAATACTAGTACTAATCTTTCTTCTATTACTACAACTGCTGCTGTTTCTTCTACCACTAATACTGCTGCTGCTGCTTCTGCTAATAATACTGCTGCTTCAAATATTACAACCACTACTTCTGCGTCTACCGCTCTGGTGGCCTTGTGGTTAGAGCGTCCGTCTCGGATGCGGGAAGTCGTGGGTTCGATCCCCGGCTGAGTCATACCAAAGACTTACAAAACTGATACTAACAGCTGCCTCGCTTGGCGCTCAGCATTAAGAGGTTAGTCTTAGGACTGGTCGGTCTGGTGTCAGGATAATGTGACTGGGTGGGACATGATGCTAAATGTCTGCGGCAGGATGCGCCAGTGCTAGACATCACTATAAACTGCCACACTGCAGACATCGCAGCGATATGACTGAAAAATTGTTAAAGCTACATTAAAAATTCAAATCTCTCTCTCACACACACACAAACACACTTCTGCGTCTACTACTACTACTGCTGTTTCGACTATTACTGTTACTGCCACGGATGCGACTACTACTGCTGCTGCTTCTGATACTACTACCACTATTGTTGTTGTTACAACTACTACTGCTGCTTCTATTATTATATTGCTGCTACTGCTGCTTCTAATGTTAATACTACTAATGCTGCTGATTCTATTACTACTACTGCTTCAACTATTACTACTATTATTAATGCTTCTACTTCTACTGCTACTGATTACTGTTCCTGATTGATGTTCCTTCTGTTACTACTGCTGATGCTTATATTACCACTACAACTACAGCTGCTGCTGATCCTGCTTCTAATACTGCTACTACTACTACTAGAACTTATAATACTAATATCGCTGCTATTTCTCTCCCTCTCTCTCTCTCTCTCTCTCTCTCGTAGCTGACACACTCGCATGACGACCCAGTAATTAATTCTCATCTATGTTGATGTTAATATTTGTATAAAGTGTAATCTAAAAACTGTAACTAAAGTGGGATGATTACGCTTACACTATTATTGACACCCTGTGAAAGGCATATTGCTGACATAAGAGACATCGATGATAAAAAAGGAAGCGCTCCAGCCACCAGTTTACTAGCTATACTATTGCTATAATGGACAGCAAACTTTGAGTGGGATGCCCGGGCAAGATATTTATTCTATTTTCTGTGAAAATTATAAAAAATAGTCTGGTGGGCCAAACAGGAGAATATTTATACCAGGCCTTTATAAAATTATCGCTATAAAAGGGGTTGTGTTGAGCATTTCAACTCTTTGGGTTGTATTGAGCATTTCAACTCTTTGGGTTGTGTTGAGCATTTCAACTCTTTGGGTTGTATTGAGCATTTCAACTCTTTGGGTTGTGTTGAGCATTTCAGCATTTCAACTCTTTGGGTTGTGTTGAGCATTTCAACTATGTGGGTAATCATTTGGTGGTAGCTAATGAGAATGTTTATTGCAAACAAATATAATTTAGGTTGGTAATATAATAAATCCGGATCAAAAGCTAAGCACCCTGACAGGCAGAGAGAGAGAGAGAGAGAGAGAGAGAGAGATTGCAGTTCAATAACTCACCTCGCGAGCATATGGAAGCAGTTGCGTGGCCTTGATGCGCCTTTGTTCTATGAGGCTATTCAGATGTACTTGGTACTCTGTGGTATTGGCCCCATACAAGCCGCTTCTCTAACGGTTGGTTACAGAACGTTGAAAATTATTACGAAGATTTTGCTTTGCTAAATTATATATCAGTTAAACGACTGAAGCTGGGCCCCTCGTTTTCATATGCATTTTTATATGACTGCTTGTATTAAACTTTGTCTAATTTAATCAGAAATGTCATTAAAACGATTGTACACTTAACGTTTGAATCCGTAGAAACCGGATTAAAACAACACCTCTGTTTCATATTAGTACAGTTTTGACGGTATACTATCAGATTCCGATGATTTCAATTAGGCATTTTCGTAAAAAAAAAGAAAGCTGTAAGAGGGAGAGACTGACAGAAGAACGTAAGGATGGACTGAAAGACAAACACTAGTACATCATAATATTCCCACATTTTTTTAAGTATGTTAATAAAAATAGTAGATATGGTACTCATTTTTGGATTCTTCAAAAGTTTTATTTTTAAGCATATCTGATTATTTTCAACGACGTAGTATGTACAATCTAACTGTTGACCTAATTATATCAAAGAAATATAATACGAGTGACGTACTATGTACAATAGGACTGACGACTTCTGCATAGAAGAATTACAATACGAATGACATGCAATTTACAATCTGACAGTCGACCTATCTGTATCAAAAATAATAATTCGAGTGACGTACTATGTACAATCTGACTGTACACCTATCTGTATCAGAGAATGCAAATACAAGACATCTTTTGCGCTAAAGATATTTACGCGTAAAACGAAAGAGATCATAGTTAAAATATAAAAATAAGAGGATATGTACTTATGTTACAAAAAATTAAAGTTTGAAGTACGTTAATTACGAGGGTAGTAAAAAGACGTGTAAATAAGTATGCTTGTGTTTTACCCGTAACATTTCTTCCCTTATATTCCGGTTCTGATTCAGATTTAGTTCTACAGTAGTTCGACAGTGTTCATACGCTTTCTGAAATGTAAAATTCATAGGACGTTAAATGTTTTTCAAAAACTACTTAACGTGGAAAATTGTTACAGACGGATAGATATTACTTAAATATGCTACCCATTGTTAAAAGATAAAAGATTGATTGATTGATTGATTGATTGATTGATTGATTGATTGATTGATTGATACTCTTACATATAAGACAACAAGGATATTGTAGACAATGAAACTTTTCAGAGGCTCAGATCCTTCTACTTTGACTAACTGAAGAGGTATCATAATCATTAAACATTTAGAATTTGTGTACTCATTTATCCAATTAAGAGTTTACTCCTTTTTGAGTTATTAAATAAAGTTTCACTTTTCTGTTTGGAGGGTTTTGTGTCTAGATCAAAGGGAAATATTGAATCAGTATCTCTTTCCCAGTGCAAGTAACAAACTACCGTAACAATCTGCAACAAACAGAATACAGTGTTTCGCTGTTTCATGCCACGTGTCGTCAGCTCCTCATATGCATGTGCATATTCCCTGAAGTATATGTCTAAGAACTGCTCTGCCAGTTTGGAAGGGCGTAGAGGGTTATAGAAGTCCGCCATCTGAAGCTTGCTGTCCCTCAGTAAAACGCTAGTTTCTAGACTTCGTCTGGAGGAAAGATGAAAATCGTGATTTGCAATGTTATTTTAAACAGTTAGATGAGACGAAATTATTTTACATTTTGAAGAATTGTTTCAGAATGGAGATAAATTCAATCTTTTGATGCATAGGAAAATCTGGACGAATGGAATATACAAGTTACTAATAATATAACTTTACTCCCTACAGCTTCTTCTAATACATATGATTGTACACCTTTGTCTCATACACACGAATGTAGCCTTCTAATACACATGATTGTATAACTGTCTCATACTTATGATTGTACACTTCGGTCTCATACATATGATTGTACATCTCTTTCTCTTAAATATGATTTTATACCTCTGTCTCATACTTACGATAGTACACTTCTGCTTAACACATGATTGTACATATTTTTTGACTCATACATATGATGGCAGAATCGGGCAGTAGGGTTTCACACTCTGCGCCATAATTGCTAAATAAGTGACTCTACTATTTGGCGATTTACTATCCAATTTTTGGACATTATCCCTACGCCGACTAACTCTGAGGTCGTATCTTTATATTAAGAGCACCAAATTAGTTCCAAACACGTGGCCCCATTACATTGTCAACTTTCATTACTTACTGAAGTCAATCTAAAAATATCTTGAAAGCAATTTTAAACTAAGCACAACTCATTCCAAACATGTGCTAACATGTGCTGACAGACTCTTGTTGCGTAATACTTGAAATATGATTATATTCTTAAAACAAAAGTGAAATATGGAACTTTACTAAAGTAGATACTCTGAACAGTAATTATTATTACGACTGGTCTGGTGCAGTTCAACGCCTTTTACAGCATATCTTATTTTGTCTTTTCATTCCTGTATGCATATAGCAAGAAAACCAAGCACTTTATATCTATTATACCTATGGCAAGGAAATCAAGCACTTTACATCTATTACACCTATGGCAAGGAAATCAAGCACTTTATATCCATTACACCTATAGCAAGAAAACCAAGCACTTTATATCTATTATACATATGGCAAGGAAATCAAGCACAAATAAATGGAAATTGTATTACCTTTCAGACAGAACTTTTCCTGAAGAAATTTAACTCGACAATATACGCGTCTCTTTGAAGTTATTTCCCCTTACAACCATCTCAACAACGATGTGTGTGTGTGTGTGTGTGTGTGTGTGTGTGTGATTTGGATTTTTTGCGTAGCTTTAACACTTCTTCAGTCATATCGCTACGATGTGGCAGTTTATAGTGATGTCTTGCACTAGGGCATCATGCCGCAGACATGTAGCTTTATGTCCAACCCAGTCACATTATCCTGACACCAGGCCGACCAGTCCTAACACTAACTTCTTAAAGCTGGGTGCCTAGTGAGGCAGCTGTTAGTACTATTTTTATAAGTCATTAGAATGACTCGGACAGGATTCGAACCCGCGACCTCCCGCATCAGAGTCAGAGCCTTAACAACTAAACAACCGGAGCGGTCCCAACAACGATGTAGAACTCGGGGTACTAATACATTTCCAATACTAAACCTATGGAAATACCATCAAATTTAAAATGAAATAACTTAATGCTCATGATCAAACCTATATATCTCAGTACAGACCCTACCTTGATGCAAAATTCTTGGTGGAGAAAACCATATCGGCCAATGCTTTTGTATATCTTCTTTCTTTTTAATCTACAGGTGTTTTCAATTCAGGAAATAAAAAAAATCAGGAAACATTATCAGTAATTAGTAATCAGTATTAAAGGACTGAAACTCCATCGACAGAAAAACGCCTCTTTTCTGTCAACTGCAATTAGGGAAAAATTGAAAATGTTCTCAACCAATCACGGCCCTATATATAAACTTTAGTAAAAGGATTTATATATATATATATATATATATATATATATATATATATATATATGTGTGTGTGTGTGTGTGTGTGTGTGTGTGTGTTCATTCAGTTTTAGGCTGGTTCCCTGTGAGAAACAGTTGGCCAGATGGGAGTAGCACTTGTCAGAGCTATTCTCCCGAGAAACGTCAGTCACCGTTACGACCCTTAGCAGCATACAGAAACTGCCCACCATTGTGGAGTTCGACAAAGTGCCCACCTTAGAGGAGCTCAGAAAAGCCATCGACTCCCTCCCTAACGACAAAGAACCAGCTAACGGCAGCATCCCGCCTGAAGCTATCAAACGTGGGAAACCGACATTACTTCAACCGCTGCATGAGCTACTCTGCCTTTGCTGGGAGGAAGGAGCAGGCCCCCAAGACATGCGCGATGCGACCATTGTGACCCTTTACAAAAACAAGTGCGACCTCAGTGACTGTAACAATTACAGAGGGATTTCACTCCTGAGCATCGTTGGCAAAGTGTACACCCGCATCATCCTCAACAGGTTTCAGCTGCTGCCGGACCATGTGTACAAGGAATCTCAGTGCAGCCTCAGAGCAGGCAGGTCGATAACAGACGTGATCTTCTCCCTCCTACAACTCCAAGAGAAGAGCAGAGAGCAAGGTCAGCCACTCTACATGATGTTCACCGACCCTACTAAGGCGTATTTGAACTTCTCAGTAAGATCGGCTGCCCCGCCACAAAAACAAATCTGCAACATGATAATCTCTTTCCATTTCGATATGAAGGGAACAGTAATGTACGATTGATCCTCCTCAGACTCCGTCCCCATCAACAGCGACGTGAAGAAGGGCTGCATGCTGCCGCCGACCCTTTTCGGGATCTTCTTCTTCTTGCTCCTTTCGTACACATTCGACTCGTAAACTGATGTATATCTGCACACCAGGTCCGACGGTAGGCTCTTCAACCTGGCACGACTGCGCTCGAAGACCAAAGTGAGGTCGGTGCTCATCGGGGACATGTTCTTTGAGGATGGCGCTGCTCTTGTGGCACACGCCAAGGGTGCTCTCCAGAGACTGGGGAGCGTGCTGGATGCTAAAACTGTTCTTTCCGTCGGGGTTGATGGTGTCTCCCTGGGAGTGGTCGGCGGCTTTGCTTACCTGGAATCGGCCGTCGGCGGCGCTCTCTCGCTCGGTGTGGGGCCTTCGAGGTCCGACTAGCGGGCGATGTGGCTGGTGGGTCGCCGCGCTGGCGGGGCGCACCGTGTTCCGGGTCTAACGGGCCTGTGTTCTCGGTGCTCTCCTGTGTGGGGATGGGGTCTTTGGTACCTGGGTGAAGTGGGGGCTTCGGCTGGGGCCCTTCCGTGTGCGATGCCTGGGGCGCATCCTGGGGATCGACGAGACCGTGTGCCGCACGACGAGATCATACAGCGTGCAAGTGTCCGCGGTATGTGCTCCCTGCCGACCAAACGCCGCCTTTGATGGCTGGGACACGTCCAATGCATGGAAGATGGGAGGCTTCTAAAAGATATCCTATATGGACAACTGGCCACTGGCACCAGGGGAGTCAGCCGTCCCTCACTTCGTTTTAAGGATGTGTGCAAGAGGGACATGAAGGCTGCAATATTTCACGCGCTCTCTCTCTCTCGGTCTTGGGCTGGGCGGGGTTTTGGGGGGTCTTGAGGTCTGACTGACGGGGGTGTGGGGGTGGGGGCGCCACGCTGGCGGGGCTCACCGGGTTCTGGGTCTGACAGGCCTGCGTTCTCGGTGCTCTACTGTGTGGGGTGGGGCCTGCGAAGCTTGTGTGAGATGGGGGCGTCGGTTCGGCTCCTTCCGTGTGCGGTGCCTGGGGCGGAACCTGGGGATCGGCTGGCATGATCGCGTCCCGCACCACGAGATCCTTCATCGTGCAAGTGTGCGCGGCATGTGCTCCCAACTGAGCAAACACCGCCTTCGATGGCTGGGACACGTCCGACGTATGGAGGATGGGAGGCTCCTAAAAGACATCCTACGTGGACACCTGGCTATTGGCACCAGGGGAGTCGGGCGCCCCTCACTCCGTTTTAAGGATGTGTGCAAGAGAGACATGAGGGCATGCGATATTTCACCCGACGGCTTGGAAGTGCAGGCCGAGGACTGAGGCACCTGGACACAGATGGTCCGTAAGGGCATTGCAGTCGCTTATGTGAGGAGAGGCAGCGGGTGACAGAGAAACGTTGAATGTACGGAAAGAAGGTTGGGAAGTTATGCTGAAAAGCGAGTTTAATTTTTTAATCTTTGATTCAGGAGCCCATTTGCTTTTGAAATTGAAAGTACGAAAAGGTCTGTTCCTGCGTGTATACCGGATATAATAAAACGATATATATTGACTCCTGCCTTCGACAAACGTTAACCGTGAACGTAATGGAATACATGCATACATACATACATACATACACACACACACACACATATATATATATATATATATATATATATATATATATATATATATATATATATATATATATATATATATCCTAGTTTGGCCGATAGATGTCTGGATTCAGCACTGAAAACTTAAAGTAAATGTCCTGCTATATGGAATATTTGTTTTAAAAGAAATATATAACTGGTTCGTAACTTAAATCATTGTAGAAGATATCACTTTCGTCTGAACAAAACTCGTAATGGATGTCTGTCAAACCACCACGTAATATTGTTTTTTTGCAGAGGGTTAAAGTCTAATAACATTTTGGACACAACTTACTTATACGCATCGTATACATTTGAATACAAGTGGCTGTCCTGGATATTCGGACCATATCGATTTAGAGTATCTATTTTCCGATCATTGTCATCTTCTCCGTAAACAAAGTTTGGTCGAACATCTTCAGGGGCCGGGAGCCACGGTAGTACCTCATCTTGAATCTCACTAATAATAATAATAATAATAATAGCATCACCCGCGGTTTGATCTTCGCAAACAAGTAGAGTCTGTTAAATGCTTCCTGATTGCTCCTGCAAACGTAAAGTCAGTATTCTTGAATGAAAAATAAATTAATAACTACACACTAATATACCAAATGGCTGTTAAAATAAAGATTTTGTTGTTTAAACACAGAGAAAGCTCAAGCGAAAGTAACCCGTGCAAAGTAAACATTTAAATAATACCAATCCACACAACAAAAAAAAAACACAATTTCAAGAATCAAAATTAACTTGGACCGAATATACGTGTTTGATAACATATTAAACTTGAACCGTATGTGTGGTTGTGTGCTCACTTTGAACCAAATGCTTTTCAACTAATATCTTAAAACTGCTTCGCCATTAAATGCTTATAAAATACAACAGAAAATTATTTTTAATGCATTATAATATAATATCGATCTGGAAACCTAATTATAGTCATTATTAAAATATGTGAATTCGTTAGAAAACGGAGCATTCTAATGAAATAACATGCAGCACCTAAAGCCTCACTATATATGTGTCCGTGCGTCGATATAAAAGTTCTACATAAAATATTACTTTAATCCAGTTGATATGAAAATTGAAAGGATATATCAATATTCTGATTTGGTTATGCTTAAGATGTGGTTTAAACTCGTGCTACTGGACTGAATGCGATTTAACAGCAAGGAGAGATTTAAGAAGCCATGTGTGGCGTTTTTTATTGCGTATATCGTGGTATTTTTGCCTTACATGTTTGCAGGAATTCTTAAAATTCTTGGCACAAAGTTTTTATATCACGGTTACGTACCTATACGATGATGCCTTGGATTTGATTTCTCGAACACGTTTCTCCGGCGTGATCAGTTTTTTTTTATCAGTTTTTGTAGCCGGAAGTCGATACCTCTGCATTTTCCTTTCCTTCTCAATCTGTTTTGGTCCCGCCTCTTCCGCTCCTGTGACTGCAGCTCTGAGTGAAGGTCCTTTGTCTAAATCTGGTCTTTTCGGTTCCGTCTCTATTGGCAGCTGTAGTCTTTCTTCGAATTCAGAACGAGGGACGGATTTAGGACGGGGCGGAGATCTTATATGTTGTGGAAGAAGTGGGGAATAAACGGGCGAGGGAGAAGATTTTGCGGTCAGAGCTTCTTTTGAAATAAAGGTCGGTTTTTGCTGAAGACAGTAAAAAAGACATTAATAGTTTCGTTTAACCAGACTTCTTGCATTAGTGTGAGATCTTCGCCATACAAGAAGTTTGTCGAAGGGATATACTAATGACTGTAACACTCAAAACAATGGATTCCAAGCACTTGGTAAAATCGCCGATTGTTCACGGAATAGTCAGCATTATCAATAAAAGCTTAGATTACGTTGGTGCACAATTTTATTGTTATTTATTTTTACTGTTTTGACCGATCTCAACCAATATCTAAAGATAATATAAGTTTTATCCTCCACACAAAAGTTTGAAAATTCCCAGTGCGTGAAACTAATTCACCGACTACAGGCAAGGGGCTCTCATTGCCTGTTTTGTACCGAAACATTCTAACACACACACACACACACACACACACACACACACACATATATATATATATATATATATATATATATATATATATATATATATATATATATATATATATATATATATAACATGGCATTTAAAGTGTTGGTATAAAGCAATTTGATATACCAATACTTTTGGTATATCAAATTGTGATTTACCCATGGCGCAATAATATGCATATATAAACATTCTCTCAACCGTCTGCGGTTGAATCTAGATCATTGATCAATTTCCACACATTAATCATTAGTGACGTATAGAAATAATGATAAAAAGTATTAATAATTTCCGTTTTCCATATGGTACACATTTTCATCACAATCCTTTCTGCTTTCTGTTCCCCCTCCCCTCTCATGCATAGCGGACAAACTACGAAGAACAGTGGAGTGAGAGAGAAAAGGAATTTTGGCTAGATTAAAACCTTGAAATAGAAATTACACCAAATAACCTACAAGAATATGGTTCGTCGCGACGACATGTGTGCACTTTCCTTGGGATTTGTCTACAGTGTTTATCAAAGGTACAAAGTTGCATACAATGTAGACATTATACGGTAAATTTCTCGGTTAGGTGGTACACATATTGTGATGTATTTAATATTTTGTTGTTGTTGTTGTTTCTCAAACATACTATAATGTTCTAAAAATCGATTACTATTATTATTAAATATTAAATTTTGTCTAAAGGCCCCACCCTCTCTCTCTCTTTCTCTCTCTCTCTCTCTCTCTCTCTCTCTGGACCATCTTAGCAAGATACGGGCTAAATCTATGAAATGACGAGCATAGAGGATTTTCGTTTGTGTCATCTCACGATGTCTCTGGACTTATGAATGATGGTAAAAGTTAAGTCACACGGACCAAAGGATGGGTGGGAGAAAGAGAGAGAGAGAGAGAGAGAGAGAGAGTTTATGGTCGGTGTTACTGTTATTCTAGCAGAATAATGACTTAGATCAAATGTAAATAAATTAAAATATCTTAATTACCTCTTGTTGGTTCGTCATTTTACTTAGTTTCTATTCCACATTAATTTTCATGCGCCGGTACGTGAATGGCAAAGCGTTCATGTGAATGGCGTAGCTATCCAAGTGTTTGCAGTGCTCTACTTGTATCATTAAAACCATCTTTCGTGTTTAAATCATAAGTGCGTATTATACTGATTCAATCAATGTGAAGAAAAATATAAACTAAAAAAAGAAAACAATCAACTTATCAATATGCAAAGTGATTGTGAATAGTCACAAAAGGAATAGAACTACATTTTGTAGCGGACACACTCGGCGATGTGAGGAGTTCATTCACTCGGTCAATACACAGTTGCCTGTAGTAAATCTTAACTCCATTCAAAGGACAAATATATGTATTTGTATGTGATATAAATAAAATATATGTACAGTATATACGCTGTATCAATGATATATCACTCGTTGTATAAAGTTTTCATTAAAAGGAAACTCGGCAAGCCTCGTTTCCTTTTAATTAAA